>JAHWFP010217500.1:19793-52239 GCA_023313725.1 Lithobius niger | reverse complement strand
CCCCCCCCCCATCTATACATCATCGCGCTTATTAGTGCCTACTCATCATGTGTTTGCTAAATCTGAGTCGGGGATGCACCGAACCAATAGGACGAATTCCTTTCAGACTATGATCAGGCGAGCAATAAGTCTCGGGTCATCTCTGGGAGTGGCAGGAAAAGGAATCTCTCTTCTTTTAGGGGTACCTGAGTTGAATCGCCACAACGTTTCCCACATATGGCCTTTCTGTCCCTGGACCTGGTGCACGTCGCTGGACAGTGTTCAAACCATGCTTCACTGTGATGCGTCCGTTGTGAGCAAAACTTGCGCAGGAGGGATCGGAGTTACGATTCCGTCCCTCAAATATTGTCTTCAACCTCGTTTGTGAGCAGTGAACTCGAGTATGGTCTGCGAAATGGCAGCGATTTCGATGGCTTTGAATGTGGCTTTGGACCTGCGTCTGCTGACGTTCTCCGTTGTCAGCGACTCCCTATCAAGCGTAAACAAATCTCGTAGCTCTGCAGCGTCTTTATGTGTTGGAGACCCTCTTGTTTTCAGTTTGCTAGAAAATGTAGATCACTGGTCTGGGTTAAAGGCACAGTGGCAAGTCATGGAAATGAGTACATGCTGGTACTCTTGTTAAAGAAGCTGGTCGGACGGAGTCTGTTGAGTCGTCTCTGACTCTTTCTCTGCTCTCCCACCGCTCAGCTTTGCGATTTTGGACACTTCGGAATTGGAACGACGAGTTGGTTCATTCAAGTTCTGGAGGGGACCTCTTTCGGTTGCACCCGATGTACAGTTATCATACAGTGCTGGATGATTTTCCAAACTGGGTATCTAGGCTTCTGACTCGCCTTCGTACTGGACACTCCACTACCAGCACACAGGCAGAGGATGAGCTGGACCGAGTTTGACCTCTGCTCTGTGTGCGGCATAGCAGCCACAGTAGAACTTATACTGTTACTATGTACACTATATAATCGTCAGCATGTGGCAATTACAAAACTAATTGCTGAGTATCCTAGAATGGTCTCGTCTACCATATCTACTGATCACATCTCTATCTTCCGGTTGCGTGCAGTTGCTTCCCTTTGCGCAACTTCAGGGATGAAATTGTGATCCGCACATGGTCCTCTATGTTGCGTCTTGGTGCGATTATGCCAGCTATGGGGGGGGGGGATTGAGGCTTAATGGCGCGTCGACAACTTGGTCATTAGCGCCAACCTCAGTCACAGTGCAGTGGTCCGGGTTGCCACTGCACCACACATTACAGAGATGTTATTCAAACCCCTAATCTAAATCTTGTCATACATCTGTACCTCCTGCAAAAATTGAAAAACACCGGACAGGAGGACAGACTTATCGCTCAATTGACGCGCAATGTCATGCGGAAGATGGAACCGACGACGAACACCAGCAAGATGGCGACAATCAACAAGTAAGTGCCGGACCGTAAGTGGCCGCCGACACCAAGAACATTCAGGAGGGTCAACCCCCCGCAAAAGGAAACAGTGAGTAAGCCGGGTGTGACCAATCCGCAAACGGGCCAACACAACCTCCTCACGGCGACTACGGCGACACGCCGAGTGCCACTCCTCGACAGTGCCTTTAATGGTCCGTAACTTATTACCGTCTTGTCTGTCCCACAAGGTTTGCCAAAAAGCGTGTAACCTCAGACGCAGAGTTGGAAAGGCATCTGAGGGAACAAGGCTGAGATCCCTACCGAGAGGGGCCAGAAAGGGCCCCTTTCGCAGCAGAATCAGCTTGTTCATTCCCTGCTATCCCAACATGGCCCGGGATCCAGCAGAAAAGCACGGTTTTCCGCTGGCCAGGCAAGCGGGAAAGCAAAGCTTGGACACGTTGTGTCAAGGGGTTCCGAGGATTGTAATTCGCCAAGGACTCCAGGGCACTCATGGAATCACTAAAGACAATGAAATGCGTGCCCTGAAGGTCAAGGATCCATTCCACCGCCAAACCAAGAGCCAAAAGCTCTGCAGAGAACACAGAATAGCCTGATGGAAGGTGATGGGCGATGGGCCAGCTATGGATTAGGTTAGTTCATGTCAAGGTGGTTTCAGTTAGCGCACGATGGTGAAGCTGCAGCGAGTAGAGGAGCACATGATATGTGCACAGTGAAGGTGTTGCGTGAAGGTGGTAGTTGCTGTTCTCTGAAGCACTGGGTAAAGAAGAAACATGATGAAACCTGGTGCATACAGCTGGTGCTACCGGGCTTTCACGTTGTGTGTGCAGTGTATGAGATGGAGGAGAAATGGGTAGTCAGGGTGAGTCAAGTGCGCAGTAGAAGAGTACACAGTGTGAATTGTGAATTGTGCAGTGGGCGGTAGTGAGACTTCAGTGGAGTACTGAGGTTACTGTTGGCTGCTGCGATTCTTATGAATATTGTAGTTCTTATTTTAATAATAGCCTGCAGTTTGTTAAATTTACTCCGGCCTAAGCAACTAAAAGCATATTTTGTGATCCCAAATTCCGATCCAGTCTTTATCGATATTAACGATCTTTACCGATTCCAATATTTACTGATCTTTACTGGGATCGGTAAACCAATTAGATCAATAATAAACCGAATTGAAAATATTTTCACTTCTCGTCAACCGAATTTGACGTTTGAATACACCATTTCAAGGTTTTTTCATCACCTTTCCAGTGGTCCAATTACCAAGCAGCTGTCTCATGCTCTGTAGCAAGTACAAGGCAAAATGTTAAATTTTACTAGGGGTTGTGTGTTATAAAGTGATTTTAGCATACGGAATATTGTTTTCAACCAATATTTTTAAAATTATTGTTAAGCCGAGGCCATGTCTAATTGTTAAAGGCGTGTCAAACATGAAATCGTTATCAAAGGCGTGTCGATTTGAAAATGGAGTTTTTCTAATCGTTGGAAGACGGAAGGGGAAGAGGGGGAAAAGAAGAGGGAAGCGGAAACCCAGCCAAACAGCAAAGAAAGTAGAGTCCGCTTCATTATGTCGAAATGGTAGTGACGACGGCCATGGTAAGAGTAGCAATATATTACTGTAATCGATTGCTTGATGAAAATTGTACAAAATTTTCCTATAAAAAGTTGTTAGTTGGGGGGGGGGGCGGGGATTGAGGCTTAATGGCGCGTCGACAGCTTGGTCATTAGCGCCAACCTCAGTCACAGTGCAGTGGTCCGGGTTGCCACTGCACCACACATTACAGAGATATTATTCAAACCCTTAATCTAAATCTTGCCATACATCTGTACCTCCTGCATTACGTGTTGGTAATGTATAAAAAGGGTTAAAAGGGTTTAACGAGCGTTAACCACTCCTGGTCATCATCCCGAAGCCCTAAGGCCCTATGTCTGCAACAGCCAGATTCCCAGGCGGTCACCCACCCAAGTATCAATCCAGCCCTAATGTATAAAATTCACCCTCAAAACAATGATGGGTTGTGCTACTTAATTAAGTGCTCCAAAAGCGTGTTTCTCTCGAGTGTAATAGGGTACTGTTGAGTGGACCCAGTATGCAGAGAATATATATGGAAAGCTACACGAGCTAGGTTATGATATTTACCTTATTAAGGCATTGCAAAAATCATACTGCATATGTACAGCAGACGGAGAGGGACAATTTTGCTAGGATGTTTAAATGTCAGATTTTCAGGGTTATTCTAATCATGTATAATCGATTTCATACTCAACTTACTATTTCTTAAATAGAGTCACGAGCGTATTTACAGGGACCTTTCGCACAGAGATGATATGAGGCAAAATTTAAAACTAGTACTATGGGCACGTGGAAGAGCTGTGCTAATCAACTGGTCCCATTTTTGCTGATTGAATTAAAGAGGGGGTGTCCAACATCGGTGGTTGCTGCATTAATCCCTCCGATTTTAATTCGAACGTACTGGGGATCGGGGCGTCGGACGAACGTCTAACTGGAAAATCGTCTAATGGAATAATTGTCTAAAATCGGCCTAAATAAAAATTCTGGAAAAGCATCTAAACGGAATATCGTATAATGGATTATTGTATAATGGATAAACGTCTAACTGGATTAACGTCTAACTGTGGTTTCTGATGTTATATGTATAGCCGCCGCGAGCACGGCAGCGCGAGCGAGGCAGGAATATTATACGATTTTCCATTATACGAATTTCCAGTTAGACGCTTTTCCATTATACGAATTTCCTGTCAGACGATATTCCGTTATACTGTTTTCCGTTATACGTTCTTCCAATTATGCGATTTTCCAGTTATCCAGTTAGACGATTATCCCTCGCCCCCTGGGGATCGTTTTAACAGGCTTTGTTATTTTCATTGTCTTATCTCGTTCGCTGATTGACGCAACGAAAGAAAAGTCAAATAGGCTTCAAGGTGTCTTTTAGTATGCGTTAATTTTTTTTTATTCTGTAAAAGTTTGGGAAAAATATCCATCCTTGCCCATTACAACAGCAATTTTCATTGAATCATAATTGTCTGTTTTCTATGGAATTTATGAAACAGTATTTGTTTGCTGTTACGTTCACGACAATTACAAAGAGTACTTAGGAAATTAAGGATAAAAGAGTTAATGGAAGTTAACCATACACTTTTACGCTCTCATTTATCGCTTGACTCAAGACGTAAGATGATGCAGATAAGTTTTAAATGTAAATTTTACCTTCGGTGTCTTCTCAATGTTTGGAATCCTCCGAAGTTCATTTCCGTAAATAAATTTAGCTCAAGTTAGCAGCAGTGGTTAGCATCTGCATGGATTATGACAGCTGACATCAACCTTTTGGACTAGAGGACAGGCTGCCATCCAGTCTGCTAGTTGTGCTCGGCACCCTATCAGTGCTTGTTTTTCGTTGCCAGACTTATTTTCATTTTATTTTCTCGTTCGTACATTGTCGTGAAGAAAGTAAAGCCAAATGCAGCATTGGGCTGGATTGATACTTGGGTGGGTGACCACCTGGGAATTTGGCTGTTGCAGATATAGGGCTTTAGAGCTTCGGCCAGTTAACCAGGAGTGGTTAACGCTCGTTAAACCCTTTGAAACCCAAATGCACTTCCAGCATCGTCGTCTAGTAATAAGTAAACTTCCTACCAACGGATTGCAGATTTCTGATGAATTCCCATGAAAAATCGCCGATAATTTCAGTTAAAAGTCAAAATATTCCGAATTCCCTATAGTCCCCGAATCACCAAATTTCAGTTAAGTCAGATAATTTCCATATTTGAGGCTCAAAATCGCCGAACCCCATTAAAAAAAATCCCCAAATCCCTAAATTTCAGTAATAGCCGGTTAAATTCGGTATTTGAGAGTCAAAATCCCCGTTTCCTCGTCTCCAATTTCATTGATTTACCAATTTTTAATCTAAAAATAGGACACACAATGCATCATGAACATCTGAAGTGACTTCGACAAAGGTTTCAAAAGTTACCATGGTTACAGACCGACAAACAAACACCGTCATCGAATGAGAAGACCTAACACTGAAATCTGAAAAATATCTCAGGAAAATTATCCGCCTCCGTTGTGAGGTGATTTATAGCAATTGAAAGCAACGCAGAAATGGAGGCTATCGTTTCTGAAGTTGCGTAGTGGCGCTTTAATGACGACGGGTCTAAGTTATTTTTTTTTTATTCGGCCAAAGTTGGGGAAGGATGTTGTCTGTTTTACTACGGTAGTTTTCGTTGAAGCAAGTGTGTTTGTTTTCTGTGGAAATTAAGAAACGATATCAGTTTGCTGCTATGTTCGTGATAGTTACAAACAGTATTTTAGAAAATGAAGGATAAAAGAGTTAATCGAAGTTAATAATAAACCTTTTTTACAGTTTCATTTATTGCGTGACTCTAGACTTAAGGTGAAGCCGATACAGTGAATGCCGATACAGCGTTGCTGCGTTTTCATTTGGTATTACACATTTTTGGAATCCTTCCGGGTTCATTTCCGAATTTAAAATTATTTCAATTTTGCACAAGAGAGCTTATGAGTGTCCGCGGCCTATCTTGAGTTCTCCGCAGAACGAACACAGATAATCGATTGTACGTTTTCAGTAGCAGAGTGCCTTGTTGATATCCAAGATGGTTACAAAAACAATGGCGGCCCATCGATTAAAGCCACCCCATCCAGGAAAACGTAGCCGCTCAAAAAATACTTACAGGACTCAAGATACGCCGAGCACACAATAGGGTGTCCATGCCTTTTGTTCGCTGATATCTCCAATGCTGGAAAATGGGAGACAGGGTGTTCAAACACCTTCGTGCTAGTCCAGAACATCGCGTTATATCATTTACAGTATTGGATATCATGTTACATGAGTTTCGTAAAGTGAGAGCGCGTTTTGTGATTGGACGAAGGATTGGTCTGTCCGACCGTACGTATATCTTAACACAACTCCTGAACAGCTGAACCGATTTTAATGAAATTTGATACATAGAATATTATTAATTTATTAACCGAATTCAAATTTGATCCAAATCATCGTATCTTACGCAAATCAACAAAGAAAAAAAAAGCTAAAACTAATTCTAATGGCAAACGTGATTCACAAATCGGATAAATGTTGGCGCTGTAGCACTACACTTTATAAATTCATCGTTTACCGACAATTAGCCTGGGATGGCAAAAATAAGGTTGACAGAGTAACAATAAAATATTGCAACCGATTACTTGATTAAAACTGTGTACAACTTGCCTTGGAGCATATCACACTCCAATGTAATCTTAGACCGCGCATCACTCGAAAACTATCCAAATCACACTTTGCATGCAGTAGCACGGGTGTCTGGATAAGGTTTATAAAAAAAAAATCCGGAATTGGACATGGGGTTGAGGAACCATCAAGGTGACAAAATCGACCAAGAGCCAAAAGCCAAACTACAACGAGACCGTCTCTAATTGTTAAAGGCATACGATTGTTAAAACAGTGATTGTTGATGGCCGGCTGTGGTTAACACTCGCTAAAACCCTTTAACCCGTTTTTTTTTGGGCGGGCTCACTAGTAGACATGAGTCTGTTAACCGTAAGCAACTGAAAGCATATTTTGCAAGGCTGGGCCGATCCCGATTACTGATTCAGAATGCCTCACGTAATTCCTTACTGACATGTGCAATATGGGTAGAAATCGGAATCGGTATATAAAAGCCAGAAAGATCGGTAATAAACCAAACTGAAGATAATTTCACTTTTCGTAGACCGAGTTGACATTTGAATACACCATTTTGAAGTCTTTTTCACAAGCCTTCCAATGGTCCAAACTGCATGCAACTGTCTCTTATTGTTTAGAAATTACAAGGCAAATTTTTTAATTTTATTTGGTATCGGTATTCGGGAACAGATTTCGGTATAGGCCAGTTTCGTTTAATGATCGGCTCGGGTAAAAAAAGCTGATCGGCCTCGGATGAGGTTAAATCCCAATGTGGCCAAAAATCATATTGTGGAAAATCTAAGGTGAATAAGCTAAGATAAAGAAAAAACTAAAAATTAAAGGATGAGTGTCCACCATTCACAGAGAGAAAGATGCATCAATAATGTTTTCATGATACTTTCCAGCTAAGTAGGTACTAAGCTACCTGGGCAGCCTTTCCCTGGTAGAATGATATCACTACTTTCAAAGGCCGACCCTTTTTGGCCAAACAGGAAAGAAAGTGGACCCCACTCCATTATGTCGACAGTGGAAGTGACGATTGTCTATTAAGTGTTGATGTATGAAATTCAGCTTCAACACAATGACTGGTTGTGCTTCAACATTAAGTGTTCAAAAAGCAATCTCTCTGGAGTGTAATAGGGGACTGTTTGAATGAACGCAGCAAGTAGCGGATATACGGAGGAAGTGATAAACACCTTATTATACAAAACGATTCCAAAACATATATTACAGCAGACGGAGAGGGACTAGTTTTCTAGAAACTTTACGTGTCGCCTACTCGGCGTCATCCATCTTATGTTTGGTTTCTAATTTGTCGATTTCAGCCAACTTACTTTGTGAATAAACGAGCACATGAGCGAATTTCCAGGGACCTTTTGCACAGAGAAGAGCTGGGGCCCATACTTTAGCTAGAATTTGGGCACAGAAACAGCTGTGCTAGCCAACTGGCCCCATTTTTTGCTGACTGACTTGAGGGAGCGTCCAACACCGTGGTTGCTGCATCAATCCCTCGTGTTCCAGTGTGAACGTTCTGGGGATCTTTTTTTAAGATTTCCATACGCAGATTCGATCTCTTGCCCTTTTGGACTAGAGGGTAGACTGCTATCCAGTTTGCTTTTCTTTGCTCGCTGTGCTCGGAACCATCACAGTGCTTTTTTTTTCGTTGCCAGACTTCGTTATATTCATTCTCTTTTCACCTTCGAACCTTGTAGTGAAGAAAGAAAACCCAAATGGGCTTCGAACATCGTCTTCTAGTTTACGTTAAAACTAAGTAAACTTTTACTAATAACGGGACTGCGGAATTTATACGCATGCGTATTACTCAAAGCTGTTGATTTATCGCTGGGGGAGGGGGGGGGGATAAATAATTAATTTTATGTGTTTTGGGGTTTTATTTCTACCAAAGCGTCCTTAAGATAAGAAATAACTTTATTTTGTAATTAGATTCGTGCAAGAAATAAAGATGTAATCTACAGCTTTAAAAAGATAGGACGTGTTTCTTTGAGAGTTTGTTGGTTTACTCCGCCGGATATAAACACCTGCGAACACCAGGGTGTAATAAATCGCTGAAAATTATATAAAGAAAAGGGTGAAAACAAGCTAACCAACAAAAATAATTCACTAGAAAACCGTCGCACAGTAAGCCAATTTTATGCACTTACGTTAAGTCGGAGTGGCATCACCCTGACACGAACTGACAACCCAATCCGTCCCGCAGACCACTGACTTGACGCGCGAATCGAAGTGGTCACTCTTCAAATGACAAAGGGCGTCTTGTAAGTGATCTGGGAATGGATTGGGTCGCCGTTCGAATCCAGGTCATGCCACTCCGACGTAGGATATGCTATATTGTTGATTAGAATATAGCCTTTGCTTGAATTATATTATGGCTACCGGAATGTACTTAAATATGCTTTCTTTCTCACTTGACCATTTTCACCAAGATATGTTAAAGATCAGTTGGAGATGTTAGTTCAAAGATTCGTCACTAAGCGATCTCAAGGTCAGCTCCCCTTTTTTCCAAATCCGTGTTTTTTTTTCATCTTGTGTGACAGCGGTAGGTCAAGTTTACGATGACGTATCATAGCGATGACAGTTTTTTGAATGAAGAGTATGAGGCAAAAATGATGATGTTGATGAGTCGGGCTGCTGCCTGACTACAGAATTCATCCAACCCTGACTATGCCAACAGAATGTATCTTCAAAGTCCTTGTGTGTGTGGTAACGCGATTAGATCTCGCATCCTACTGGTTCGGCAACCAAACCCCTAAAACCTCGGCTGTGCTCTACTGACTTTTCGGTTTCCAGTAATTTTCTAATGCGTAGTAAACTTCACTTCTACGTACAATCAATGTCTAAAACCTAAAAAGTGCTTAACGTGTAAAACATGCTCGACGTTTCGAGTTGGCTTCGAATCATTTTCAATAGCAAATAAAAACAGGTAAAAAAACAAATTTGCAAAGTCATTAAAAAGGAAGAAACCACAAAGTCCATTTCGACGGGTCCGGACAGAAGTCATAGTCGGAACAAATAAAAAATATAAAACCGCAAAATGAAGGGACCTCGAATGTGACTTTGACTTTCGAGGACCCTTCATTTTGCTGTTTTTTTAAATTATTTTTTTATTTGTTCCGACTTTGACTTCTGTTCAGACCAGTTCAGCCTGGTCGAAATGGACTTTGTGGTTTCTTCCTTTTTAATAATGACTTTGCAAATTTGTTTTTTACGTGTTTTTATTTTCTCTTGAGAATGGGTTGTATTTGACTCGAAACGTCCAGCACGTTTTATATGTTGTCCACTTCTTATGCTTTACACATTGATTAATTAAAAGTTATCCTCTACACACTATGACGCACGCCTGCACGAAGTACGGCGACGAATCGAAGAGCCAGCTATGAAGCTCGCTTTTCGTCAGTAGACTGTGTGCAGGCGTATACGTCAGGGCTCATGCGCATGTAACCAACCACTCGCCTTTGCATTCTCGCAGCTAGATTCAATCGCGATGGCAAAGGTGTCATTGACATAGCAGCAACGCTACCTGGATTAGCTAAATCCGACATCGTTTGAATATATACTTGCAGTCTTATAATCCGTGACAATAATATAAAGAATTCCTCATGATGAAATAATTTTCCAAACGCTTCTGAACTCACGTTATTGGCTATTTTCTTTGCGAGGCGGCAGACAAAACCGCTGCCATGTTGGAATTTCGGGTGATTTCTAGCTTCTAGGTGCGAGAATGCAAAGGCAATTGCGTAAACGTGCCCTTATGGTGTGGAAGGGTAGCCTACTCGTTAAAAAATAATGACTACATCATTAATTGTATACAGGGTGTCAGAAAAGTCATGGTCATAACTTATATGGTATGTAGTACTCATCCAGACTAACAAAAAAGTCCATATAAACATAGGTCCGGAATCGACCGGTTTTCAAGATCCAGTAACCTTTGTCCCACAAAAACACACGCATTTTCACCCAACATTCAGGGGAAGCGAGCTAAATTCAGAAACATAAAAAACAATGTCTCTTAAAGACAAGTGAAAAATCCCCACTTCATGAGCTGTGCCCAGACATTCCCCATGTGTTGGTGTTGAGCACAAGTACATCTCACAATTACAGTGTCTGGTTATGTGTTTGTACGTATTGCCAGAGCACAATGGCTGTACAACCATACCAATCAAGAGATGGCCGACATGCATTTCATGTATGGCCGGGCCAATGGAAACGCAGCAAAAGCTGCACAGTTGTACGCTGAGATCTATCCAAACAGAAGGCATCCAGACCGTCGTATGTTTATAAGGATCCATTCACGTCTGTGTGAGTGTGGCTCATTCGAGGTCGCTCCACGAGAGGGAAGACCAAGAACGGTCCGAACTCCTGAACTGGAAGAGCGAGTGCTACAGAGAGTTGACGAGGACCCGGGAACGAGCCCACGGCGGATTGCCGCAGCAGAAAATGTAAACCATGATGTTGTCTGGAGAATCCTCCATGAACAATTGCTGCGTCCTTACCACCTGCAGAGAGTGCAAGCCCTAGACGAAAACGACTATCCGGCACGGGCTGAATTCTGCCAGTGGCTGCATCAGCATTGCACTGCTAACCCTCTCTTCCTGCATAATGTGTTATTACTGATGAAGCTGGATTTACCCGTGATGGAATTGTCAACTTCCATAACACCCATGTTTGGGCTGATGGAAATCCCCACGCGATCCTGCAATCACGGCATCAGCGTCAGTTCTCTATCAATGTGTAGGCTGGCATCGTAGGGGATGTTCTCATAGGGCCGCATGTTTTACCCAACAGGCTTGCTGGGGATTCATACCTCACTTTCCTGCGAGATGATCTACCTGATCTACTCGAAAATGTCCCACTCATGACACGTCAGATGATGTGGCTCATGCACGATGGGGCACCAGCCCACTTCCAGCTTGCTGTCAGGCAACACCTCAATGAACTGTTTGGAAAGAGATGGATTGGCCGAGGCGGACCACGTCCGTGGCCTCCCCGATCACCAGACCTGAACCCATTGAAGTTTTGCACCTGGGGCTATGTGAAGGGACTCGTGTATTCAAGAAACATTATAACCAAGGCACAACTGCGGCAACAAGTTGAAGCTGCATTTCAACAAGTGAGGCAAAACCAAGGACTATGCGAGAGAATCCGTGCATCCCTTAGCAGAAGAGCGGAGGCATGCATTCAGGCAAATGGCGGCCACTTTGAACATCTGTTGTGATGTCGTGAAGAATCACCCTGCATCTTTTCAGGATTCGACCAATACCGCCTTACGTTCCCATAATTTTGTTTCCAGCGAGTTTTCGTTTTGTAGGTTTCTCAGGAAAAGAAACTAGTGACTTATCATGAATGGATCATGGCTGGATATGTCCTCACACCACTGACTTCACACACAGGGGCCAGTCACTTGATCCGAGAGCAGGCGGCGGGAGCAGCAGCAAGCAAGCGAGTTGGTGGTGGTGGTCTCTCGCTCCGTTCGTGTCGTACGCTTCTCAGGTCAAGTTATTGGCCTCTGTGAATTCACATAACTAAATTCGTCTCTTGCGGGGCACGTACTCAGCATTTCGCATTGCTTAGACATTACTTATTTTTAAGCCTCCAGCGGGTGCCAGCATGGTGTGGCACTCTGAATGTAGTAGAGTGAATCCCAAAAGAGTGCAGTGTCTTGTTGTGTGAACTGGCTTTCTTATAAAACAGTAAGAAGACGCTTCTACCCCTTTGAGGTAAAGGGGGTAAACACCACCGCTTATTTCCAGGCTGGAGATTTTTCACTTGTCTTTAAGAGACATTGTTTTTTATGTTTCTGAATTTAGCTTACTGCCCCTGAATGTTGGCTGAAAATGCGGGTGTTTTTGTGGGACAAAGGTCACTGGATCTTGGAAACCAGTCGATTCCGGACCCATGTTTATATGGACTTTTTTGTTCGTCTAGATGAGTACTACATACCATGTAAGTTATGACCATGACTTTTCTGACACCCTGTATTTTTTTAAACGTCGATTGATGTATTCAAACTAAGAAGTATCGACACTTGTAAAAATAAATTGGCCTTATAACTGCCAAAATTCGGAAGTGGAAAACGCGTCTAGCTATAACTGGTTGGTGAACCAACTGGTTCTGGAATATGCGTGTTTGTGCTCGAGTTATTTGTAGCATCGCTGGAATTTGTGTACCAATGGACTTCAGTCATTATTTGTACGATGTGACATCCGTCTCGTTAGGTGTTATTTTATGTGTCAAATCCTTTAGTTGTGTATTGATTTCTGTTTAATTCCCAATTGCCGTTAATTTCAGTTAAACGACAGTTAATTTTGAATTTGAGGGTCAGAATCCACGAATTACCGTAAAGTTCCCAAAATCCGCATACCGCCGAATTTCAGCAACACTCAGTTAATTTTGATATTTTTTTCAAAACCCTTTCATCCCTGAAAAAGTTTCCGGATCCCCCAACCCTCGGCTTTCAGAAAAAAATAAAATTTCTGAACTTTAATCTAAAAATAGGGCACAGAATACATGAGGAAAATTTGAAGTTACACTCGCAAAGGGTTAAAGTTACAATGTTTATAGACAGACATACAGCAAATGAGAAGTTTTTTTTATTCGGCTTCACTCTGTGCCTCTTTAAAGTCTGAAATATGTCCTATGAAAATTGTCTGCAACTGTTGCGAGGTATAATTTATAGCAGTTGAAAGCAACGTAAAAACGGGAGCTATCCTGTCCAAAGTTATTTGTGGTATAGAGTGGCTCTATTCTCGATGGGTCGTAAGTTTATTTTTTATTCGGTCAAAGTTTGGGAAGGGTGTTGTCCGTTACTACAGCAGTTTTCGTTGAATCGTGAGTGTCCGTTTTCGGCGGAATTTAAGAAACAATATCAGTTTGTTGCGACGTTCGTGACAGTTCAAACAGTACCTTAGAAAATGTAGGATACGAGAGTTAACTAGAGTTTAAAAAAAACGTTTACCGTCTCATTTATTGCTTGACTCAAGACTTAAGGTGAAGCAGATACACTGAAAGTCAATTTGTCTTTTTTTCGAGTTATGATTGAAGTCTTTTTTTTTTTTGGAACCCATCGAGGTTCATTTCCAAATACAAAATTAGTTTAAGAATGCAGCTGTGGTTAGGATAAGACAGAAGCGTCTGTCATCGCCATACTTTTTGATCAATAATTTTATCAACAATGCTGAAAACAATGACAGACTTAGGACATTCCAACACAATTCCTGAACGCAATGCATTGTTTGGTATCGTTTAGGATGACTTTCGCAGAGAAGGAGCTCCTTTTAAAGATTTTCTGTCTCTCATCTCAACGTACCCATAAAACAATTCCTGAATGGCTAAACCGATTTAAATGAAATTTAATACATCAGAACATTATTAACTTATCACCGAATGGAAATATCATCCACATCGATTGAAAATGATGATTTTCAAGGATGAAAAATGCTTAAACCTAATTTTAATGACAAACGTGTTTCCCAAATCGGATAAGACATGGCGCTGTAGCGTGTCACTGAATAAATTTTAATCATCTACCGATAATTAGCCTGGAATAGAAAAGGTAAGGTGGTAAGAGAAACAACAAATTATTGGAGTAGTTTTCCTTGTACACAACTTATCAACAAATAATAAATGTTGGTGATGTATGAAATTCAGCTTCAACACGATGACTGGTTGTGCTATTTTTATCAAGTGCTCAAGAAATCTTTCCCATGAGTGTTTAAATGAACACAGCAGGAAGCGAATGTAAGAAGGATGTGATAACACTTTTATTATAGCATTCCAAAACATATATATAAGGAGATGGAGAGCGATTAGTTTTCTAGGATCTTAACATGTCGTATTTTCAGCCTCGTCCGTCTCGTGTAGGTTTCTAATTTGTCGATTTCAGTCAACCTTGTGAAGGCGTCCACATCAGCGAATTTTCAGGGATCTGTTGCACAGGGAAGAGCTGGGCCATACATAAAGCTAGTATTTGAGTCCAAGGAACAGTATTTGATCTAAGCCACTGATCCCATTTTTTTGCTGACTGAATTAAAGAGGGAGCGTCTAACACCGTGGTTGCTTCATTAATCCCTCATGTTCCAGTGCATATGCGTTCTATATAGTGTGCGCGGCCTATCTTGAGTTCTCCGCAGAACGAACACAGATAATCGATTGTACGTTTTCAGTAGCAGAGTGCCTTGTTGATATCCAAGATGGTTACAAAAACAATGGCGGCCATCGATTAAAGCCACCCCATCCAGGAAGACGTAGCCGCTCACAAAATACTTGCAGGACTCAAGATACACCGCGCACACAATAAGGGGGGGGGGGCGCTTTATTTCAGATTTTCATTATGTTCATGAGTCAGAGATGCGATTCGATCTCTTGCCCATTTGGACTGGAGGATAGGCCGCTATCCAGTCTGCTATGCTTTGCTATGAGCTGTGCGAAAGCATCTTTACGATAAAAAAAAACAACTTCATTTTGTAGTTAGATTCGTGCAAGAAAGAATAACATAATTACTAGCTACTAGAGGAACTCTTAGTATCTCCGTTGCTGCCTTGCATAAGTTCTGATACACAGATACAAGTTGCAACATTAGTAACGGCTTTTAACACCTAAGCAATCTTCGTCGTTAATGCCATCTTTCTAATTTTTGGCACCCTTCTAACGTTGCAAGAGAGTATGCCTTTAGTTGGAAATACAGCGGAGTTACGACGAATTATAAAGTACATCTCCTTTCTTCTTCACAGCTGATGATAAATATCCACTTTGTTATTTACGGCCAATTCAAACTGTCATACGTATACAGGGCCGAAGCGAGGGGCCGAAGCGATGGGGGTCCCCCTCCCCCAACCATCCAAGAAACACATACAGTTGGCAAATTCGAGTTGTCGAGTTGGCAAAATCGGACAAATTTTCACTGCAAGTTCCAGTTTTCACGAGTACTGGTTAATTATTATGATCATTTCGTCAGTTTGAAAGTAAAGTTTACAATACATTTTTCCCCCATCAGTTTTCGTAACTCTTCTGTGTCGCTTGGGAGTAACTGAAACGCTGCCCCTGATCATTTCTGGTTGCTTCCCTGCATAGCTAGGCTGTAAGAAAAAGAAGCTCCGCGAAAATTTGCGTAGTTGGCGAAATTGAAAATTGACTTGGCCGTTTGGTTTGCTATGTCGTCACCATAACTTAAAAGTATCACGGATAATGTAGAAAATAAAAACAAAAAATGGACAAAACTGTATCTCCACCGAGTTTGAAGTCGTGATAACAATTATTAACTTCGCGAAAATCATACACAGTTGGCAAAACTAAAAACTGTGTTGCTATTTTATTTCCTATAGTTCTTTTTCTGTTAGACAGTGCCGCTCAGAAGGGGTTTCAGCGTGGAGCAACTCGTAACTGGTATTTTAGGAGGGTAGAAAATTACTGGCATATTAATATACCAAAACACAACATCACTACCAGGATTTAAGACGTTTCTTAGGTAAAGTAGAAATATCAACAAACTCTGCATAAAACAAACTCTGCGTGAGGACTTCTGCCAAGTTACCGCCGTCTGAAGTTGTGATATCAAATAAATCTAAAAAATGAATGCAGAGTTGCCTATTTGATTAACTAGTTCGTCTGCTAGTCCATCAGTGTCTCGGTTTTACTTAAAACAGTAACGTGAGCTAAAGCTGTACTTAATGAAAATCGGGTACAGTTGGCAAAATCAAAAACCGAGTTGGAAAAATTGAATTAGCTGTTTGATTTTCTGTTGTCCTTTATCTGTTAACCTATTCCCATGGCCTATCGCCATTTGTATTAATGCAGAAACAACTACATTTTTCAAATGAAAATTGTTAAAAATTTTAAACTTGTTAATTTCGAAGGTCCAAAATTTGACGATAAGAGTTCACAAGATCCCATATTAAGGACAAAAGTGGGGGCGAAATGTGGGCAAAAATTACCCTTCGGAACCGGTATTTATTTATCGCTGGGCAGGTCGGAGGAAGGGAGAGGTCATGAAGTTTTTGAACCCTCTCAAGGGGGAGGCCATAAATTTTTCAGGTCCCGTCAAAAGGGGAGGTCAAAAACACACTGACCAAACTGGAAAAAAAAGGTATTTTTGGACCACAAAAATGGCACTTTCAGCAGTCAACATTTCCAAAAACGTCTCAGCTTCTGGTTGGCAAGCCCCCCAAACCCCTCCCCATGCTGTTTACAAGGTTTTGAACTGGAAGTACAGTTTATTCAACAAACTTTATAGAAAAGCCTTGGCACCTGGTTTCTTGGCGTCTTCTGCATTTCAGGTGCTGACTATGTTAGGATGTGGTCATACAAACAAACAGTGTGTTTATCATACTTTTGTAGGAATCCGATAAAAAAATGGGTGTAAAATATTTTTTGGGGGGTGGTGACATCATTTTTAGACCTTAGGGTGGGGGAAATCAAGGTTTTTTTTCAGGTCTTGAAGGGGGAGTCATGGAAAATTTAGTGGTCACATTTTCATTTCCCACACGGCCATAAATAATGACTGGTCCCCAAGATCCCCTGAATCAATAGAACAAAATTAAATTGGAGCATGTTGATTTCAAATGTGAAAGCTCTTCTCCAGTAATACCTCAAGTTGTTTTGGACAAAACTGAGGAAAAAAGTTTCGCCATTTCTTTCGTCTTTCGACGCTCCATTATTTAAAAACTGGGGCATGTGTTTGTTTTAAAATGCGACAGTTTTTTTTTTTACAATGATACCTCTAGGCCTACAGTTGTTTGGGATACAACTGAGAAAAAGATTTCATTACTTTTCACCTTTCGATAGTACATTTAAAAAAAATTCTGCCCCTTACCTGCTGCCTATGCTTGCACACAGGAGTCGTCGTCATTCATTATAGCCTGAAAGCTAGTCCAAAATGTACAATTAAGTCAACTCTCAATCGTCAATGGCCAGCTGGCCTGTTTATATAATTCTAAACTAAACTCGGGTTAATTTAATTTGGGAAAAAAAATCTAAAAAAAAAAATGATTTAGTCACAATAAAATTTGTACAAAACTACCATCTTAAAAAATTAATAAAAAAATCACCAAAATTTGCTTGACAATTTGTTGCATCAGTGTTCACTGGAATACAAAACAGGCACTAAAATAGCGTAAAATGTTTCAGCTTCCGGGGCTCGGACCCCGCTTGGGGAGCTTACAGCGCTCCCCCAGACCCCTTAGCTAGCTTGGCGGACCCCCTCAAAAGTACTTTACTGGCAGCACTACTGGCATTCTTTAAACCAGTGGGCAAAATAAGTCACTTCCCCCCAACCAAGTACCCTTCGCTACGGCCCTATACGTATTACATTTCCAAAAACGGAAATCACCAACGTATTCAAGGAAAACTACTACGGGTGAACCACACGGTGCTGGGAAATACATGTGAATATAACCATATTAATAAATACAAAGTAATAGGGTAGAAATGGGTTGTTGAAATTAGTGGTCACAAAACGAATGCGTGAGCCACAGTTTTTAAAAACTGTTGTGAGTTTTACCACAAGGATTGGTATACTAATAATGTTTCCTGAAGAGACATGATATTAAAGTAAAAAACTGACGAAGTAAAAACAACATTCAGAAGCTGCGATGGGTGTTTTACTTCATTGCTGTGGTTTGTATTGTGATTATGTTTTTACTGAGGAGGAAATTTTCCTAAATTTCATTTTTTTAACATATAAATTGTATCCGTGGGAGGAATTTCAGAAGTCCATCTGGATTTAGCTACCATCTGTACCCCCTCGTGGCCCCCCCCCCCCCCAAACCACAATACCTTCCACGGGTTCTTCACATTCGACTTACAGGACTGGATTAGCTTCATTATTGCGTTATTGTTGGTATTATAGGGCCGTAGGGCTGCGTCTGGCAGATGACCAGATGCGGTTAACGCTCGCTAAAAACCCATTGACCCTTTGGGTATTATTACTGTGCTAAGTTGCGATGTACACAGACAAAATCAAACACAGTATTTATTTCATATTCATGAACTCCAAACATTTCTGGCTATTAATAATGTAATCTGCATCATTAAAAAGCTAGGACGTATTTCTTTGCGTGTTTGTTGGTTTACTCCTCTGGATCTAAGGCACATACGAATATGAGGGTGTAATAAATATACGCAAATAGCTGTAAATTATAAAAAGGAAAAAGAACAAGCCAACCAGCGAAAATCAAGCAATCTTTACACACTTACGTTTCGCAGAGTGGCATGACCCGGATTCGAACCGGCAACCCAATTGGCCACTAGATGACTGGCATAACGTCTATCGATGCCACTCCTGCACTGTCAAAAGGTGTCATGTCAGTGATCTTGTGACGGTTTGGGTTGACGTTCTAATCCGGGTCATGCCACTCTGATGAATAAGATGTATATTGATTAAGAGAGATAAGATAGAGATTGAACAATTTCTGCGACCGGAAATTACTTTCATAATGTTTTGTCTTTCTTACTTTACCGTTTCACCAAGGTATTTTAAAGATCAGTTGGAGACGTTTGCTGAAAAATTCGCCACTAGCCGAACCCAAGTTTTACTCGAACCACACGTCTGTTTTTATGTTGCGTAAGAGTGGTGGATTATGTTTGCGATGGGGCATCATAGCGATGAGAGCTTTTTGAATGAGCATAGTTGTGAGGCAGAAATGGTAATGTTCATTAATGGGACTGCAGCCTGACTACTGGATTCTATCATACCTGACTATGCCGAGACAATAGCCCGTATTTATAAAAGGAAGCATTACCTTTTACTTGCAAAAAGTGAAGCAATTGCTTTGGATTATATTCATAAGAAAAATGAAGGAAAAGGTTTTGCTTTAAGGCAGAAGTATTTGCTTCAAAGTAAAAGGTTTTACTCGTTTCGTATTCATAAAACGAAGTACTTGCTTCAAACTTGAAGGATTTGCTTCCAGAAAAATGCATCTAGTCCGGAGCAACGTTTTTTGCAAGAATCTCACTTTTCCCAGTTGAACATTCAATTGCAGTGTGTGTACTGAATGGTGTATTTGCTATAGGAGCGTTCACAAACCATGTAACACCTTTTTCTAACAATTTAGACCCCTCCTCCCCCTTCGTAACACTGGTATAACATTTGGCGTGACCCCCCCCCACCAGAAAATACGTAACCTCTTCTAACCCCCCCCCTTCCATTTTTTTTACGAGTGTGTTTTTCTAAGGTGTCCTTAGTACCCAGGGGCGTAATGATCAGTGGTTTTGAAAAAAGAATCGTTAAGTCGTGATCTGAGAAGGCGATGAATTGACATTTGCATTCAAGGTTTCCAACATACTCGGCAATAGTCAAATGCGCCTTTTCCATGTTTTATTTTTACCAGTTTTACGTTTTGTTATTCATCTTTTTCATTAAGGTTTTACTATTCACCTCTTTTCCAAAGAGCGTCATATATTTCTTAGTCTTCGTGTGATTGCGATTTTTCCATGACCGGGTTTTCGCGGACCTTGTCCGAAATTCTCATTCCGGAGGTGGTATCTTCACCTCCATGTACGTTTTCACTTTCACTTACTGACGACATTCTCCTCTTATACGCAACTTCTACAAATGCGTTGCACTAGACAAATCAACACGTCAATTCAGTTCTCAACACTGAAACACATGAACAAATCTAAGTCTCAACGCTGAAACAAATTATACAGTTGAACGGGGCTCAGATCTACACTGCAAGTTAGAATAGCACGTCTGAAAGCAAACCTTCAGTACCTTTTACTTCTTTTATTTGAAATACTTAATAGCAAGGAAAAGGTCGAGATTATGAATACGAACTGAAGCAAAACCTTTTACTTCTACCTTTTACTTCGAAGTGAATGCTTCATATTTATAAATACGGGCTAATGTGGTTTTCAAAGCCTTGTAATAATAATAATAAGTGTATTTCAAATAGTTTACATTATTAGTGTAACCCTCGAAGCCTTAATAAAAAAGGTTATACGAGTTCCATAACCATCATTTTTACAATCCTGCAATAAACAATTAGAAACAAAACAAAAAACAAACAAAAACAAAACAAAAATTATCATCACAACAACGACTGCACATGTTTTCATTACAATTCACATTCATTTTTACACTAATCATTCTATAATATTATATTTTATACCTCCTCTCATATTCAGTTTCCATACTAGTAAAGCTTTTCCAGATATATCTTGTTGATATATATTTAAAAATAGAAGTTAGTATACATATATAAGTTTGTATATTTTTTAAAAACAAGTCGGAAACAAGTCGGGTTAAAGTAATCTCTTTTTCTCTTTCCGTAATTATTTTTACACATTGGCAATTTATAAATATTTTTCCCTGCTCTTGGTTCACTTTTATTATTTATTAAAACTTTATATTTATTATTAAGAAAATACTTTAAGATAACACAACTTTTTAGATCTTTTATTTTCATAATTCTATTCTCCCGACAAAAGTTGTTTTTTTCCAAATTTGTTTCCCCAAACAGAATCTTTATTAGCTTATTCTGTGTTTTTTTGTAATCTTTTAATTAAATAGTCTGTTGTTTGTACATATATTTATATACCATATCTGATGATACGGCTGCTTTTTTCAGATCTATTAGGATAATACCAATATATTTTCCTTCATTAAGTCCTGTAGTAATCCATGCATCTTAAATTATTATTTTTTGTTTCTTATTTAAGATTTCTCTTAATTTGTATAATCTTGGAGTTAATAATTTTCTAAGGTTTTTCTATTAATTTTTTTATATGCTTTTTAAACGACCAATTTACATCAATTTCTACTCCCAAACATTTCATTGTTTGTTGTTTTTCTAGTCTAACACACCTATCACTATACTTATAATTGTTTCCATCAGAATCTAAGTTTTTGCAGTTTCCATAATGTTTAATAATCTATTTACTATTTTTCATTTTCGGTACTGTAATATCCATTTTGCAAGGTTTTATCTTTACTAATAAATAATTCTTTCTCAATATAATAATTAATTTAATTAAAATAGTGCTGTAAATTATTCATCATAATTTTTATTTATTGATATTAATGCTGTATCGTTAGCAAACATGAAAGTTTTTGTATTTTCCAAGTTTTCAACTCGTCATTTGTAAAAATTAAGTATAGAAGAGGTCCCAGTACAGAACCTTGTGGTACACTATATTTAATTGCTGTCGGAAGAAAATTTTTTCCTTTAACTTGTACTACTGTTTTTTGTCCTGCAAATAACTTTTTATAATATATATTTTCCCTCTTAAACCGAGGTTATAACATTTTACTAATAGTATGTTCATATCAAAGGTATCAAAAGCTTTTTTCAAATCTATTAGAATAATACCAATATACATTTTCCTTCATTTCATTTCATTTTCCTTCCTGTTGTTATTAAGTCATTCATTTCAGATAATCGATCAGTAGTACCCATGTTTTCCTATAACAAAACTGTGCTCTTGTTAAACTTTTACATTTATCAAAAAAATCCTTTATTAACAAAAATCCTTTCTAGTATTTTATCAATTATGGATAATAGTGCCATCGGTCTGCAATTATTTAAGTCTTGTCTATTACCTTTTTTTAAAAATTGGTCTAATAATTTGAATATATATTGAGAAATTATAATTATATATATATATATAATATAATATATATAATATACATAATATATATAATATAATTATTATAATATAATATATTTAATGATAATTATAATAATAATAATTTGATGCAATTGTAGTTGCAGCTGGACAGGGAAGGACCTTATTAGGTCACTACCACCAAGCCAAATTCCGGTAGAAAATTAAGAAAATAAAAACATGATAAAAGGCAAAGCCAGCCAGAGTAAGCCAATAATAGTCAAGGTTACTTGATAAAAATAAATAAAGAAATAATAACAATAAGATAAAATATTTAAGCCAGCCAGATGGACTGTAGTCAACAATTATACATATACAGAATATTACAATAAAAACAAACTACGGTGAAAGGGGAAAATGGTGAACAGGAGCTGGATGGTATTTGTCAACAAACTTTGATAGGTCAGTCTGGTTCAATAACCCTTTAAAAGTGGTCAGTGAAGGTGCCAAAACGACTGCAGTAAGAGGGTAGCTGGTTCCAAACATTTACAACACGATTGCAGAAAAAATGCTTACGGAATCCAGTTTTGTTATGTTTACCACTAATTTCAGTGGATGACCTCTAGTCCTACTGCATCCTCGGACATGAAAATACTGGCAACTATCCATATCAAACTAGTCATGTAGCAGATCGTAAGTCAAGACTAGGTCAACAGTCAATCGACGCTTTTCCAGTGAAGGTAGGTTTAACAAATTCAAAAGTTCGTCGTAGGATTAGCTGTAGAAACCAGGGAGCAGTTTAGTAAAACGTCGCTTGCGTGTGTTGGTCGGTAGCACGTAAGATCTTTCCCCGCTATACCTCGCCCGACTAACTTCTTTTCAGTTCCCAGTAGTAATTTTTTAATACGTAGTAACCCCTTCCACACAATGAGGTGCCTCCATAAAGTATAGTAACGAAGAGCCAGCTATGAATCTCGTTGTTCGTTACTAGAGTTAGTACAGGTGTATGTTATGGTGTGGTAAGGGGTAAATACGCTCTAATAAATTACTACAACATTTTTACTTTTTTAAACATTGATTGTGTAATATTCTAACTATATCGAGACTTGTGAAAATAAATTGGCTGTCTTACTGATAACATTCGGGAGCGGATGACGCATTTAGCTATAGGTGTGCCAATTAGTTCCGGAATTACGCGTGTTTGTGCTCGTCTCATTTGCAGCATGTAATAAAAAGCATGTTATTTTCAGCCAGTCATTTGAGCGTGAAAGTTCGTAAGACTAGCGTATTGCTTGAATTTAAGTGAGGCGGCTTAGCATCCTGCACATCTGGCACAAAAAATTGTAAATTGGCACGTGTGAAATGTGGATCCTCGTGATCAATTTGTGGTATAGAAGTCCCTTGCATGGCCGTTTGCATGGCCGTTTGCATGGCCGCCATCTTGGAAAATGGCCACCAAAAACATTTTTCTGCAAATATCTCCGTAATTTTTTTAATATTTTAAAAACACAGTGTGAAGCAAAAACGTTCAGCACACAATTCTGGACAAGAAAGGTGATAATTATACATCTTTTAGAAAAAAGAAACTGTTGCGCACCAAAATCGTATTTCAAGTTGACCTTCGGTTTCAACCTGCTCTTGAGAGCTTTCTAATAGCCCGAAATGGACATGCTTAAGATTTTCTGAAAGGTGGGGAACTATTCTTTCCATAAATCCTAACCAAAATTGTATAACTTGATAGGAGCCTTCTTATGCCCATAGAAAGGTAATGGCGCTATGGTGAATGTCGTTTTCAAAGTGCTCTTGCGAGCTTTTTAATAGCCCAAAGTGGACATGCTTAAGATTTTCTGAAAGGTAAGAATCTATTCTTTCCATCAATCGTTACCAAAATTGTATAACTTGATAGGAGCCTTCTTACGCCCATATAAAGGTAATGGTGCTATGGTTAATGTCGTTTTCAAAGTGCTCTTCGAGCTTTCTAATAGCCCGAAATAGACATCTATTAGGATATACTGAAAGGTGAGGATCTATTCTTTCCATCAATCCTAATCAAAATTGTATAACTTGATAAGAGCCTTCTTACGCCCATATAAAGGACCAATCACTGATCACACCACGCCCACCTACACAGCGTTTTTTGGGCTGTTGAATTCCGAAGAATTAAGCCAATTACAGCTTGATTTGGGACAACCGTTTCAACAAGTATGTCTACGAAGTTCCAGTGCCTCATTCGGTGACCCAGTCTGACTCTATGAGTGCCTTTTTCCGTGTGTTGACGGTGTATTCGACGGCCTGTTGTCATTTCCGAAATTACAGCAGGGAGCCGCCATCATGCCAGCAGTCTGTCCCAGTTCGAATCCGGGTGGTGGAACACTTGAAAAAAAGAAATAATTTTTTTCTCGTTTCTTTCAAGCGATCGAGTCAGCTGTTTGTGCATCATGTGTAAATCTAGTTTCCCAGCCATCCATTTCTACTTTTAACTTTTTTTAAACTTTTTTTTACCTTTTATATTTTACTTTTTTAAACTTTTAACTTTGTTTCTTTTCCTTGGTGAAAACATGGAAAGTTTTCTTCTTCTGCGTCCTGGCAGTATGGCAAAGGATATCGGACGAGACTAGGATCAAAACCTGCGTCATTATCAAGATCAAAATCGATGTAACACAATGTATTTTGAGTCTGTACAAACCCCTAATTCAGCTAACAGGAGGAAACTGAGCACGCCTTTATCAGTAAAACCGACCACCTGCAATTCCTGTGAGGGGGTGATGGATCCGTCTCTCCTTGATCTATCTACAAGAGTACTTAACAAACTTGATGACTTTAGTCTTGAGAAGGACCTAAATTTGGCGGAGCTAAATGTCAAAGTGGACTCTGTCGCTCAGGGGATTATGGCCTCCCTGGAAACAAAATTCAATGCATTTAAATCAAGCTTCGAAACTTGAACAAAAGACTTCTTCGAAAAACAGAAGACAATTTTGGATGACTGCGTTGCGGATATGGCGAATAAGTTTGAGAAAAAACTTGAATTAAGTACGGAACATGTTCAAAAAATGTGTGACTAAATTGATACCTGATGAGGACTGTTTGAAAGGAAGAATATCCGAGGAATATCCAGAGCTTCGAGCTTGTGGGTCTGGGAAAGACCACTGAAGTGTCAATTAAACTAAATTTAACCAATAGCGGAAATTTGTCAATTTTATCTGCGCATGTAGACCAAACAAAGGACCAATGTGAGAACACAGGTAGTCCTGGAATCGTAATCGACCAGTTAATGGGAAAAATATTACTTTTCAACGTGGCAGATCTCTACACAAGAACATCAAGCAGAATGCTCCCAAACCTGCTGTGAGCTCACTCAAATCACAGTGTAAGTTGAATGAGGGAAATCGCTCAAAACACAGTGTGTGCTCCGACCCCACACCAAATATAACCTCACTGTGTGACCACATGAACTGTGCACGAAATGCCAAACCATCTATCCAGTCGATTCATCCACATGATTTAGGCAGCAAAGGTGTCATTCCTCCAATAGTCACAGGTACTCAAACATCAGTTTGGAGTGAGAGATCGACCATCATTGGAAACTCAAATGTGCGCAATTTGAGGGGTAGCAGTCACAGCAAGTCTATAACGCTAACCTTTCCAGGAATGATTGTTGAGGACCTACCAGCAAAGCTCGCCGAACTACTAAATACTAGCGACCGAAGTGGCTCCTTTACCATCTGTGCAGAAACAAACAATATTGGGAAATTGCCACCAAATCGAATTGATCGCATTGCTACGTACTAATCGGATTTTTCATCGTCACTAAAGCCTGCATGACCTAAATCCCATATCACCATGGTCGGGTTACTTCCTAGACTGGGGAGAGAAAACAGGGATACTGACTTGTTGGTGCTTCATACTAATAATCTCATTAGGAAAATGTGTGTAGAAAATAATCTGTCTTTTCTGTCGTTGGATAAGGAAATTTTGCAAGATCATACGCACTTGCCAGGGATAAAATCCATATAACGGCACGAGGCAAGATAGTGCTGCAATAGAAGTTGTCACTGCTGCATGTTCCATCGGAAAAGATCTTGGTGTAATTGGGGAAGTCCCCAGTGGAATGCAAATCCCTCACCAGTGCCGTGATCAAACTAAACCATTTTTAACATGTGCTTTCTTTAATGCCGTAGTGTAGTGCGAAATATTGGTTGTTTTAATGCATTGATTAATGATGATTGCTTTGATGTTATTTTTGTGGTAGAGTCTTGGTTCCATCAAAGACTTCACTAAGGCGATGATTGTGGATCAAAACAGGTATATGGTTGTGAGACGCGGCCGTGGCAGTAGGGGGGGAGGGTTGTTAATTCTCCATCGGGTTAGTATCCAAGTAGTATTGGTTGATGTTTCGACCACTGTGGAGGGGATGGTTATCTCCATACCACATCTCAATGTCACCTTTATCTTGTGTTACCTTCCCAATAGTAGACTGGACGACGCAGTGGTAGATGTTTCTCAATACTTGACCAGATCCTTAACCGAGGGGCACGCAAATGGATCCTGGGTGATTTCAACCTCTCAACTGTAGATTGGCATACTATGCGTGCCAGTGACCCCCATTATAGTCTCTCTCTTGAGTTGCTGGCACCCTTGGGCATTACTCAGCGTGTTGATAAACCAACGCGCGGGTCTAATATACTTGTTCACTGATGACGATCGGCTTCTGCACGATCTCGATGTGGGGCCACACTTTGGTAATAGTGATCACTGTGTGGTTTCCTTTAAACTTAAACTTGCTCATTGTTTTAATTCACCTGATGAACAGGGTGATGTCGGTGCATCTTTCGCGGGTAGGGTGGACTTCTAGATGCTTAGGATGTCTCTTAGGAAGATTAACTGGAACGAGTTATTCTTCTCGGTCCACCACAATATTCATGATGCACGGAATTGTATTTTGGTCATTCTGAAAACTCATTTGAAGTGCAGCAGAAAGCCACAGCGAATTCAACGCAACCAATGTAGTACTCGTCTTCCATCCTTCATAATCAAGTTGAAACGTAACAAACTAAAGCTATGGAGACGATATAAAGTGAAGTATGATGCGGAGTCCTTGCTTGCTTATAATACAGCAAGACGATCATTTTCGGACTCAGTTGAGTTATGGCACAGGCAAAGGATGGAATTAGTTACACCAAATCTCTCTTTAAATTCTATCGTAAAAAAACCATGTCTACGCACTCTTTACCATCATTTAAATACAACAACAAATTTTTGACGAAAAACAAGTCCAAGGCAGAGCTACTAAGTTCTATTTTTGTTTCCAATACTGTGATCGATGATGGTAATCGAAACATTCCTTGGCCACAAAATCGGCATTGGTCAAAAAATTGCACCATGATAAACTTCAGTAGGTCTAGTGTACTCTCCTCTTTATCGAAACTTAAACCTAGTACGTCTTGCGGACCAGATGGACTTTCTGCCTTTCTACTTAAAGAGATCTCAGCTGAAATTTGTCACCCTTTAGCCTTGCTTTTCACCATGTCATTTGAGCAGGGTGTACTTCCTAAAATTTTGGAAGAACGCCACTGTTGTCCTGATTTTTAAGAAGGGGTCTCCATCTAACCCGGAAAACTACAGACCTATTGCACTTACGTGCGTGGTATGTAAAGTCATGGAGGCTGTCATAAGAGACACACTGTTGCCATACTTAGTAGAGTTGCAAATTATTAATAATGATCAATTTGGATTTGTTCCGGGTCGATCAGCCACGCATCAACTTTTGACTGTTCTCGATCGCTGGACTGATGCGCTGGATATTGGAGTCCAGAGTGACGTCATCTACTTTGATTTTAAAAAAGGAGTTTGAATCGGTGGTCCATCGCAAGCTGGTAGCAAAACTAAATGGATGTTGTATTTCTGGACTTCTATTTAACTGGCTATCCGCCTTTCTTGAAAACCGTTATCAACAGGTTAGAGTTGAACATATTCTCTCAAAACAGGCTAGTGTTCCTAGCGGCGTTCCCCAGGGCGCTGTGCTTGGCCCCTTACTGTTTTTGGTTTATATAAATGATCTTAATTTAGCAAATTCAACCCCATATGGTGCAAAATTTGCGGACGACGTGAAAATTGGGGTTGAAATTTTGACTCCAGGTCAAGCAATCGAGCTCACGGCAGATATCCAAAACGTCCACAGCTGGTCAAACTTGTGGCAGCTTCCTCTGTCTACTTCGAAATGTAAGTCCATGCATATTGGATCAGTATGCCCAGACTATCACTATTTGCTTGATGGAGAGACTCTCCCTTTTGTGAACGAAATTAAGGATCTGGGTATCTGGTTCTCCAGACGTGACCTTAAGTCTTCCCTACACTGTTCGAAAGTATGTTCAAAAGCCTTCCGCCGGCTGGCGGTGGTCAATAGATGCTTCACGCCTGGCCATCTACAAACCAAGGTGTGGGCGTTCAAGGTGTTTGTCCGCCCAATACTTGAGTATGCCACTCCTGTGTGGTCCGCATATCTTGCTAAAGACATCGACTTAATCGAATCCATCCGAAGAAGATTCACGAAGTGCCTTCCAGGACTCCGAAATATTGATCATATAGAACGTCTATTAAGAGCGGGACTTGAGCTTCTGGAATTGCGCCGTTTAAGATTTGACCTCATCTTGACATACAAGATTCTTCGAAACTTAATCTCGATCGACCTTCCTTTTTTCGACCTAGCATCACATATTCATAATACCAGGGGTTACCCTTGGAAACTTGAGACTAGGCGATCCAGACTTGACTGCCGAAGATTCTTTTTTGCGGTGTGGGTAGCCCCCGTTTGGAATGCCCTTCGTTCTAGGACGGTATGTATGGATTCAGAGTACGGCTTCCAGAAAGAATTATTGACGGAATATCTGTCTGCCTTCATTAAGAGAGCATCGTAGTCTCGCCTTCATTTTTGCACTGGTACAGTGTCAGCGTCTCACAACCAAAACGTCAACTATCAACTATTGTGGTATATGCGTTATTTTTATTATTATTAATTGCTTTATTTTTAATGTGACGATCAACTTATGTAAAGACTTTTTAGCTTTGTACATTTTTTTTTACTTATTTTATTCATTGTTTTGTTTTATGACAGTTAGCCATCTACCCTTCTCCTCCTTTTCCGTTCGACTGGCGATACCATCGGGGACCTTTGTGTCCCTGGCAAGTCTAACCTTGGTGGTAAGGCAGTTGAAATCCTAACCCACCTTTCCTAATTCGATCCCACCTTTTCACTGGCCATGCAATTTTTTTACAATTTACATTTTTTTAAAACTATTTTTTACCTATATGCAAGCTTTTAAATCGTTTTATTTTGTTTTAGTTTTTACCTTGCCACCTTCGCATTCTCTTTTTATCAAATATTTTTACAAGCATCTTAAATGCTGCCCCTTTTAAGGCTGGCAGTCAGTGATCCCCACGATCCTTGCCAGACCTGTTGCTTCAGCAACAAACATTATTATGAAAGGTAATGGCGCAATGGTAATTTCATTTTCAAAGTGCTCTTGCGAGCTTTCTAATAGCCCGAAATGGACACTATTAGGATACACTGAAAGGTGAGGATCTATTCTTTCCATCAATCATAACCAAAATTGTATAACTTGATAGGAGCCTTCTTACGCCCATATAAAGGTAATGGCGCTACGGTAAATGTCGTTTTCAACGTGCTCAGCACTAGCAAATGAACACTATTATAGGATACACTTAAAGGTGACGGGTTTCTTTCCATAAATCCTAACCAAATTTGTTTACCTTAGGTAGGGATCATCAAGTCCGTTTACAGGTGAAGAGGTAATGGTGTGAAGAAAGCGAATGGTGATTTTAGAATTCAAAGTGGTGTTACGAGCCGTCTAATAACCCGCTTTCCACCAATCCTAACGAAAATTGTTTAGCATAACAAATAAAATATGAATATTACAATAGCACTTTAAAATTTAAACTAGTGGCTACACCAATTACAGCTACACCATTAAACAAGTGTAGGACGGTTCCTATCTAAGCTAAAGATTTTCGGGTAAGGTTGATGTAAAGAATAGATTCCAACCTTTCAGAATATTCTAAGCATGTCTATTTAGGGCTATTATAAAGATCGCAAGATCACTTTGAAAAGGAAGGTAACTATAACAAGCAATTGAACAATGGCGCGTTCGTGCAAATTAAAGTGCGGGGGGGGGGGGGGCGGCGCGGCTAAATTTGTCATACGATTTTGGGGTTCCCTGGGTTTTTTTTTTTTATCTAAAAGATGTGTAATGCCTTCCTTGTCCAGAATTGTGTGCTGAACGTTTTTGCTTTATAATTATGAAATTATAAAATTTTAAGATTTACGGAGATATTTGTAGAAAACAGTGTTTGGCAGCCATTTTCCAAGATGGCGGCCATGCAAACGTATTGTCAAGGGGATTCCATATCAAAAATTGATCAAGAGGATCCACATTGCACACGTATCAAGTTTCAAACTTTGGGCCATATGTGCACGGTTTTGGGGATTTTTGGCTTTAAACCGCCTCAGTATTTGCGTACCAACAGTCTTCAACCATTATTGGAAAGATGTGACGTGCGTACTCTTAGTTATTTATGGCAATTCATTTAGTTGGTTCATTTAGAGTCGAATTATCATCGGCAAAGTCTTTAAAGTGCCCCTATATTCTTAAAACTTTCTCTGCTGTCTCACCAAAGCTGTTTGCTCTCTTGTAGAAAACGTTCCTTCGCCCTACGCTCGAAGTCTGTTCTCAGATTGGCCGCCCCTGTTATGCCTCATTCTTTGCCCGTCTTGAAACTTGTCAGCGCCGCATCACAAAATGGTGCCTTCTCTAAACCACTTTTTTTTTCTTTTTCGAAGAACGTCTTCGCAAACTGAACCTAACCTCTGTCAAAACCAGATTACTCCGTGAGATCTTAACCTCGCGTACCAAATATTAAACCACCACATTGACGTCCAGGCTGCTGACTTTATCTGTATCTGTCTTTCTCATACTGTGACCAGGGGGCACCCCCTTAAACTCTGTGGAAGTATCTCCTCCGGCAACGTTCGGCACAGGTTGTTTTCTGAATGTGTGGTCGTGGCCTGGAATGTCCTGCCCGTCTCGGTTGTTCTTTCCCCTTCGCTTAATTCCTTCAAAAATCGGCTGGACCACTTTCATGCTTAGACTTTTTTTGGGTGGATGGTTTGTGTTTTTTGGTTTGTTTTTTTGAGGGGGGGGGGTGCTTCTTGGCTTTTAGCTAGCACCGTCGGGTTATTCTATTCTATTTTAAAATCTACGAATTCCCGTAAAGTACCAAAATCCCTAAACCCCAGTATTTCAGTACTTCGATATTTTAGATCCAAACTCCCCGAATCCCTGTAAAAGTCCCCACATCCCCGCACCTCCGAATTTCAGTAAAAGTATGTTACATTCCATCTCCCCGAAATATGTTCAAAATTCCCGAACCAACCTGCCAATTTCATTGATTTACCAGCTTTAATCTAAAAATAGGGCTCAGAACGCATACTGAAAATTTGTAGTTACTCTGACAAAGGATTTAAAAGTTACCGTGGTTACAGACAGACAGACATACGACGTCATCGAATGATAAGCTTCTTTTATTTGGCGTCGCCCTGCGAATCACTAAAATCTAAAAAATATCCAAGAAAAATTGTCTGCCACACTTGTGCGGCAATTTATAGCAGTTGAAGGCAATGTAAAATCTGTAGCTATTATGTCCAAAGTTATTGTGGTTGTAGCTAGGCTTTATTCTCGATGGCTTTTACGTTTACTATTTTTTCGGTCAGGGTTTGGGAAGGATGTTTTCGTTGAATCATTAGTGTCTGTTTTCTGTGAAATTAAAGAAATAATATCGGTTCGGTATTACGTTCATCACATTTACAAGCAGTACCTTAAAAGTTAAAAAAATTAAAAGAGTTAACTAAAGTTTAAAAAGCGTTCATCGTTTCATTTATAGCTTGACTCAAGACTTAGGTGAAGCATATACATTGACTGCCAATTTGAGTTTTTTCATGATTTCGTAAGTCTTTTCAATATTTGGAGCCTTTCGAGGTTCATTTCGAATACAAAATTAGTTCAAGTTTGAGCCAGTGGTCAGGATAACATGAAAGTGCCTGTCATCTGTAATGCTGGAACTGCAAGTCTGCAACCTGCAATTCAATCTCCGATAGGCAATTCAATCTCCGACCGGCAATTCAATCTACGACCTGCAATTCAATCTACGACCGGCAATTCAATCTACGACCGGCAATTCAATCTACGACCTGCAATTCAATCTACGACCTGCAATTCAATCTACG
>JAHWFP010217500.1:0-19455 GCA_023313725.1 Lithobius niger | reverse complement strand
TGTCGGGGAAAGGTACGTGTCGGGGAAAGGTACGTGTCGGGAAAACGTTGTGTCAGGAAAAAGTACATGTCGGGAAAAGGTACTGTCAGGAAAAAGTACATGTCGGGAAAAAGTACATGTCGGGAAAACGTCCTGTCGGGAAAAAATACATGTCGGGAAAAGGTACTGTCGGGAGAAAGTAGATGTCGGGAAAAGGTACTGTCAGGAAAAAGTACATGTCGGAAAAAGGTACTGTCAGGAAAAAGTACATGTTGGGAAAAGGTACTGTCGGGAAAAAGTACATGTCGGGAAAAAGTACATATCGGTGAAACGTCCTGTCGGGAAAGAGTACATGTCGGGAAAAGGTAACTCTCGGTAAAAAGTACATGTCAGGAAAACGTCCTGTCGGGAAAGAGTACATGTCGGGAAAAGGTACATGTCGGGAAAAGGTACATGTCGGGAAAAGGTACTGTCGGGAAAAAGTACATGTCATGAAAAGGTACTGTCGGGAAAAAGTACATGTCGGGAAAACGTCCTGTCGGGAAAACGTCGTTTTGGGAAAAAGTACTGTCGGGAAAAGGTATTGTCGGGAAAAAGTACATGTCGGGAAAACGTCCTGTCAGGAAAACGTATCGCCGAGAAAATGAGTGTCGGGAAAACGTACCAGACCCTTTTTGACATGTCCCCCTAAAATAAGTCACATAGGATTAGATCAGGGTTTCGAGGATGTGCGAAGAGGAAGTTTTGCTTAATTCAAACACACAAAACGCCTTCTCTGTAGAATTTGCAGCTATCTTGAAGAACTAGTCAGGTGACGTTCTGGTGACGCACATTCGAAAACTACCACCACACAGCAAAACTTAATGCGTGATGGTCAAAACTGTTTATTAATAAGTTGTGTAGCTTTCGTTTATGAAACGCTTCAAACTGTCTTATTCTTTCGTAACCAAAATTATGTATTACCCTTAATTGTTGTTTGAGAGCAAAAATGACCATGCTTGTAACAGTCCGTGCTCACGAAAAATAAACAATGAAAAGTTAGCCAAGGGAGGTGGTGTATTTTAGAAAAGACATTGTTACAAGAAGAGCTCGACAACGGGGACATAATTTTGGTTCACCCTGTAGATAGCTACGAGCCGTTAATTTCAGTTAAAAGTCGGTTAATTTTGAAATTTCAGGGTCAAAATCCACGAATTCCTGTCAAGTCCCTAAAATCCCCAAATCACATGTCAGTTAATTTTAATATTTGCCAAAATCCTAAAATCCCTGTAAAAGTCCCTATTATCCGGACCACCGAATTTCAGTAAAAGTCAGTTAATTTCGATATTTTAGTTTAAATGCCTGAATTCCTATAAAAGTTTCGGAATCCCCGACATCTGAATTTTTGTAAAAGTCAGTTACGCGAGTCAAAATCCAGGAATCCTCCTACACAATTTCGTTGATTTTCAACTTTCACCTAATAAGAGAGCATATAATGCAAAGGATTCAGTGGTTACCATGGTTACAGAAAGACAGACACTGTCATCGAATGAGAAGTTTCTTTTATTCGGCTTCACACTGCGCCTCACAGACAAATATGAAAAATGTCCTTGGAAAATTGTCTGCCTCTGTTGTTAGGCAATTATTATAGCAGTTGAAGGCAACGTAAAAACGGGACTTATCCTGTCCTAAGTTATTTGCGGTGTAGCAAGGCTCGATGGCGCTTCAGTTTATTTTGAATTCGGTCAAAGTTTGGGAAGGATGTTTTCCGTTACTACAGCAGTTTTCGTTGAATCGTGATTGTCTGTTTTCTGTGGAATTTAATAAACAATATCAGCTTGATGATACGTTCGTGACATTTACAAACAATACTTTAGAAAATGAACGATAAAAGAAATAATTGAAGTTTAAAGAAAAGTTTTACCGTCCCAGTTATTGCTTGACTCAAGACTTAAGGTGAAGCGGATGCAGCGTATGTCAATCTGAACTTGCATCCAGTTTATCAAGTTTTTCAATTTTTGGTACCCGTCGAGGTTCATTTCCGAATCCAAAATTAGTTTAGGTTTGCAGCAGTGGTTAGGATACGAAGAAAGTGTTTGTCGTCTCTATGCTTTTTGAATGCTGATATCCGCAGTGCTGTAAACTGAGACAAAGGGCGTTCAAATTTCTATCTGAATTCCTGAACCCAATACATTGTTGTATATCGTTTTAGATAAACTTTGGAAGGTGAGAATGCCTATTAACCAATGGACGGACAAACGAACGCTTAAAACAACTCCTGAATGGCTAAACCGATTTCAATGAAATTAAACATTATTAATATATCAACCGAAATCAAATGTCATCCACATCGATTGAAAAAATTACTTCAAGGATGAATAACTGCTAAACCTAATTTTAGTGACAAACGGGTTTCTGAAATCGTACAAGAGCTGGTGCTGTAGCATGACACTTTATAAATTTTAATCGATCTAATAATTATCCCAGGATAGAAAAGATAAGGTGATCAGAGAAGCAATAAATTTCTATATACTTGATGAAAATTGTACACAACTTGCTAAAAAAAATTGTATAAAATTCATCTTCAACACGATGACTGCTTGCGCAACTGTATTAAGTGCTAAATAAATACGGATGCAAACCTATTTTCGTTGTCTTTTGGACTTAAATGTTAGTCAGCTTAATAGGGACTGATTGAATGAACGCAGCAAGTAGTGAATATACGGAGAATTTGAGAAACATCTTAGTACAGCATTACAATACGTTGTATACAGCAGAAGGAGACGGAGTAGTTTTCTAGGATTTTTACATATCGCATTCTCAGCGTCATCCATCTCGTGTATGTTTCTAAATTTGTCGATTTCATTCAACTTACTTTGTGAATAGGCGTACACATGAGTGAATTTCCAGGGAGCTTTTTTACAGGGAAACGTTGGGGCCATACTTAAAGCTAGTACTTGAGCACAAAAAACAACAGTGCTTACCAATTATTTGTAGATCGAATAAAGAGGGAGCGTCCAACATCATGGTTGCTTCATTCAACCCACGTGTTCTAATGTAAACGTTTTGGGAGCCTTTATTTAAGACTCCTGTCCGGTGTTTTTCAATTTTTGCAGGAGGTACAGATGTATGACAAGATTTAGATTAGGGGTTTGAATAACATCTCTGTAATGTGTGGTGCAGTGGCAACCCGGACCACTGCACTGTGACTGAGGTTGGCGCTAATGACCAAGTTGTCGACGCGCCATTAAGCCTCAATCCCCCCCCCCTTTATTTAAGAATCCAACATGTGCATGTGATTCGATATCTTACCCTTTTGGACTGGAGGACAGGATGCTCTCCATTCTGCCGTCCCTTGAGAGCTGTGCTCGGGACACTCGCAGTGCTTCTTTTTCGTTGTCAGACTTTGTTATCTTCATTCTTTTATCTCCGCCTTTCCTTGTCGTGAAGAAAGAGCCAAAATGGACTTCTAGCATTGTCTTTTAGTTTGTTAAATCTAAGTAAACTTTTGTTGACAACGGGTTGCGGAACATGCGTGTTACTTAAAGCTGTTGATTTATCTGGGGGGGGGGGGGGTAATTTTTTGTTTTGCAGTTTTAATGTGCCAAAGCGTTTATTAGATAATAAACAACTTCATTTAGTAGTTAGATTCGTGCAAGAAACAATAAATAATATAACTGGCTACTTGACGAACCCTTATATCGTTTGTTGCCTTGCATAAGCTCAGATACACAGATACAGGTGCAACATTAATAACTGCTTTTCCCACCTTAACAATTTTCGACGTTTAATACCATTTTTCAATTTTTGGCCCCCTTCGGACGTATCAACTGAGTATACCTTTATTTATTGGAAACAGCTGATGGTACATGTTCATTTCTTTATTTACTGCCAGTTCAAACTGGCATGCCCATACCATAACATCTTACTTGTTGATTGTCGCCATCTTGATGGTGTTTGTCATCGTTTCCATCTTCCGCAGGACATTGCGCGTCAGTTGGGCGATAAGTCTGTCCTCCTGTCCGGTGTTTTTCAATTTTTGCAGGAGGTACAGATGTATGACAAGATTTACGTTAGGCGTTTGAATAACATCTCTATAAAGTGTGGTGCAGTGGCAACCCGGACCACTGCACTGTGACTGAGGTTGGCGCTAATGACCAAGTTGTCGACGCGCCGTTAAGCCTCAATCCCCCCCCCCCCCCATAACATCTTCAAGAACGGAAATCACCAACGTGTTCAAGGTAAAGTAGTACGGGTGAATCACATGGTGCTGGGAAATACATGTGAATACAACCATATTAATAAACAGAAAGTATTGGGGTAGGAGTGGCTTGATTATATTATAGTGGTGACAAAACTAATGCCTGAGTCACTGGTTTTTTTTAACGGTTGTGAGTGTTACTATGAGGATTTGCATACTAGTTAGGCCTGAAGATACTTGAAAATAAAGAAGTGAACACCCCAGAAGTTACGATATGTATTTTTGTTTATTGCTGTGGTCTGTATTGTGATTATGTTTTTATTGAAGACGAAATGATTAAAAATTCAATTTTTGACGCTAAATTGTATCTCTTGGAGGACTATTAGGTGAGGAGTCACCCTGGATCTATCTATAAATAGCAACTCCTAGTCCCCCAGCCCAACAATACCTTTCATGGGTTCTACACATTCGACTTACAGGTCTGGATTGGTTTCATTATTGCGTTATTGTTGCTATTATTACTGTGCTAAGTTGCCTAGTACATAGACAGAATCAGAGACAGTAATCTGCATAAACTCCAAACGTGAACTGGCTATAAACCATTCAATCTGCTTCATTAAAAATATAGAACGTTTTCTTTGCGTATTTGTTGGTTTACACCTCTGGATCTATGAGGATTAACTAAATAAACATAAATTGGTGTAATTTACATAAATGAAAGGCGAAAACAAATCAACAAACCGAAATCATACACTTGAAAAAACGTAGTACAGTAAGACATCTTTATTCTTTATGCATTTACCTTTAATCGGAGTAGCATCAACCATAATCGAACTGGAAACTCAATCCGTTCCCCAGATCACTCACATGACGCCGTTATCGACATGGCCTCGCCTCCACTGGCGAAGGGTGTCATGTCAGTGGTTTGGGAATAGGTTGGATTGTCGTTCGAATCCGGGTCATGATACTCCAACGAATAGGATGTACAATATTGATTAGAATAGACTAAACAGACCCACTCCTTGAACTGGCAATGAACACGCTGATTCTGCAGCGAAAGGGGCCCTTTCTGGTCCTCTCGAAAGGGGTCTCAGCCTTGTTCCTTCAGACGCCTTTCCAACTTGACGTCTGAGGTTGCACACTTTTTGGCAAACCTTATGGTCACACCGAATTGGTCACACCCGACTTACTCACTGTTTCTTTTTAAGGGGCGTTGACCCTCTAATATCATTGGTGTCGGCGGCCACTTACGGTCCAGCACTTGCTTGTTGATTGTCGCCATTTCCATCTTCCATGAGACATTGCGCATCAGTTGGGCAATAAGTCTGTCCTCCTCTACTCCCGTCCGGGGTTTTTCAATTTTTGCAGGAGGTACAGATCTATGATAAGATGTAGATTAGGAGTTTGTTTAATATCTCTATCATGTGTGGGGCAGTGGCAACCCGGACCCCTGCACTGTAACTGAGGTTGGTGCGAATGACCTAGCTGTCGATGCTCCATTAAGCCTCAATCCCCCCCCCCCATTGCTTTAATTACGTTATGACTTTCGGACTGTATTTACATATGATTTTATTTTTCACTTTATCAGTTCACCTAGTTATTTTAAAGATCAGTCCGAGATGTTAGTTCAAGGACTCGTCACTAGGCGACCCCAAGGTCCTCCCCTTTACTCGAATCGTGTGTCTTTTTTCATCTTGAGTGACAGAAGTAGGTCATGTTTTCGATGACTTATCATAGCGATGACAGTTTTATGGATGAAGATAGTTGTGACCCAAAACTGATAACGATGGTGAGTGGGGCTGCAGCCTGATTGCAGGACCCTGACTATGCCGATAGATATGAGTTTTTCATAATCCCATATGTGTGTTGGTCGATAACGCAATTAGATATTGCGTCCTCTCGGGTCAGCAACCAAGACCCTAACACCTCGCCAGTGTTCTCCTAGTTTCTTCTCGGTTCCCAGTGATTTTTTAATACGTAGTTAACCCCTTCCATACCTTGAAGTATATCTGCAGAACGTAGAGTGACGAAAAGCTAGCTATGAAGCTTACTTCTCGTCACTAGACATAGCGCATACGTACGGTATGGTGTGGAAGTGGTTAACTACACGTTACAAATTACTATAACATTTGTAATTTGTTTTAACGTTGGTTGATGGCATTCGAACTAAGAAGTACCGAGACTTGAGAAAAAAATGTGCCATTACTGACAACATTAGAAGGAGAAAGACGCTTTCAGCTATAGCTAGTTGATGAACCAGTTAGCTCTGGAATTATGCGTGTGTGTCATTAGCAAGATGTAAAAACAGCATGTCATTTGCAGTCAGTCTGACGTATTGCTAGAATTTGTGTACCAACGATCTTCAACCATTATATTTCGTAAGATATGACATGCATGACATGCAATTTATTAGATGTCATTTTATGTCTCAATTCCTTTAGTTGTGCATTTATTTCTATTTAATTCCCATGAATAATGTCCGTTAATTTCAGTTAAAACTCAGTGAATTTTGAAATTTGAACGTCCAAATCCACGAATTCCAGTAAAGTGCCTTAACATCCCCAAACCTCCGAATTTAGTAACACTCAGTTAATATATATATTTTAGTAAAAATCCTCGAATTCCTGCAAAAGTTCCCGAATCCCCGAACCCCCGAATGTCAGTAACATTCAGTTACATTCCATATTTGAAAGTCAAAAGCCCCGAGCCCCTCCCTCAGTCTAGTTTCATTGATTTTCCAACTTTAACTTAAAAATAGGCAGAGGTTGCATGTGGAAAATTTGAAGTTGCTCTGGCAAAGGGTTCAAAAGTCACAATGGTTTACAGACAGTCAGAAATACACCGTCATCGAATAAGAAGTTTCTTTTATTCGGCTTCACACTGCGCATCACTATTATAAAATCTAAAATATGTTCTAGGAAAATTGTCTGCCACTGTTATGTAATTTATCGCAATTGAAGGCAATGCAAAAGCATGAGCTACTCTGCGCAAAGGTATTTGTGGCGAAACGAGGCTTTATTTTATATGGCTCTTTAAGTTTGGTTTTTATTCGGTCAAATTTTGGGAAGGATGTTGTCTGTTACTGCAGTAGTTTTCGTTGAATCATTAGTGTCTGTTTTCTGTGGAATTTAAGAAACAATATCAGTTTACTGTTACGTTCGTGACATTTACAAACCATACTTTAGAAAATGAAGGATAAAAGAATTAACTGCAGTTTAAAGAAAACTTTCACCGTTTCATTTATTGCTTGATTCAGACTTAAGGTGAAGCAGATAAGTTGACTGTCAATTTGATTGTTGAGGGGTTTTTCATTTTGTCTTCAATTTTTGGAACCGTTCGAGGTTCATTTCTGAATACAAAATTAGTTAGTGGTTAGGATTACACGAAAGTGTCTGTCATCGCCATGCTTTTTGATAGCTGATTTTATCTGCGATTCTGAAAACTGCAATTCAGTCTCCGGCCTGCAATTCTAGAACGCAATACATTGTTGAATATCGTTTTAGACGAATTTCGCAAAATTGAGAGCGCCATTTGAAGATTTTCTGTCCACTTGTAGGTACCCATAAAACAAATTCTGAATGGCTTAACCGATTTAAACGAATCCACATTTCATCCACATTGATTAGAAATTTTAGAATTCATGGATTGAAAAATTGCTAAATTGAATGATAAACGTGTTTCCCAATTGGATAAGAGATGGCGCTGAAAACAAGACATTTTATACATTTTAGTCCTACCGATAATCATCCTGAGATAGAATGGATAAGGTGATAAAAGTACCAATAAATTAACGTAATCGACTACTTGATGAAAATTGTACAAAATTTGCCTAAAGAAGGTGTTAGGTGCTGGTAATGTTTAAAATTCAGCCTCATGACAGGTTGTGCTACTAAATAAGTGCTTACAGAAAGCTGCAAGCTAGGGTGAGATAAACACCTTATTAAAGCATTCCAAAAAATGATATACCGATTTCAACATTTCATCTCTCCGTTAACAGTGGCAACAATGGTCTCTTGTAACAATGGTGTTTGGAACGCTCTAACTATGGCTATACAAATCAAAGGGTTTTAAGGGTTCAAAGGGTTTTAACGAGCGTTTTCACCCAGTCATGTGCCCGACGAAGCCCTATGGCCCTATGTCTCAGCGCAGCACCCGGAATGGATTCCCAGGAGGTCACCCACCCAAGTACCAATCGAAGCCAATGCTGCTTAACTTCGGTGAGAGATCTCATCCCTCTTCACAACAATAGCCTAAACAAAGATTTGTAGAAGGAATGATTTTGTTGTTGTATGAACGGGTATTTTGAAATCAAGCTAGAAAGCAATGACGCAAGCAAATTTTATGATTAATAATGCTTGCTTTTAATACTAATGTATACTTGTAAGTAATATAATCAAACCAACTTATGAATAATTTTTCTTTGTTATTCCCATGTATTTTACGTTAATTTGGTGGATAAGCTCTCACCCTATCCGATGAAGGTTGTCTTCCAGAGAAGCTTAATGCTATAGCCATGCTTACACAACCGTCTGTGATGTTTATGTTTATTTTTTATTTATTCGGTAGACACGCTCTCAGTTTAATTAGTTGTTTAATTTATTTATGCAAAAGCTATTAGATAAATATAAATATGAAAATGATGTGGTTAATAAAAATTCATAATAACAGTGTAACCGTTATTAAAGTTATGCAAAACCTATTACTTGCTGCTTAACAACCCAGTTAGCCAACAAAGGTTTCTGGATTGTTATTCGATTCCGAAGTGCCCCTTCACCGTTCATACCACGGAAACTCAACGACGAATAGCCCCTTCAAACTTCTGTCAAAATCTTTTTTTTGGAGAAAAAATAGGAGAAAATAGGAGAAAATGTTTTTTTAGGTAATCGCAATTGAGTATCCGCGGTATGAACGGCGATGGGGTACTTCGGAATTGAGTAACAATTCAGATATAAAAGCAAGTGAACCTTTGTGGGCTAACTGGATTACTCGTCGTTGTGCGATAGCGGATGCTTTTGAAATCTGCAACAGTGACACGTCAATAAACGTGTAATTACTGGACCGAGAGCCAAATGGGATTCGTTAGCGATAAATAAACATATAAACAAACAAATAAATAAACAAATAAATTCAAAATAATGAATAATATGACCATGACGGATGCTGCGTGATGACGATGACTTCAAAATGTTGAACAATGATGCGGTAAAATAGAGTTAAATTTAAAATATTGAAAAATACGACAGAGAGTTGTGTCATCATGGCTAGATATAGGCTTTTCTGGGAGGCAACCTACATCGGGTAGGGTGAGAGCTATCCACTGAATTAATATAAAATGTGTCGGAGTAACACAGAAATATTACTCATAAATTGGTTTAGACAAACTTTCTTTGCTACGTTGTTGGTAAAACCTACAGGTGGAACAATGCTGAAGAAAAATATATCTGCGTGAACAATGTTGCCCGCACCGTTCCATTGTCGAGCTTTCTGAGCAAAAGAACGTCAGCACAATTCGTTCTTTGATGTGCGCATGCTTAACAATAAGGAACGGGCTGAGATGTTGAATTCGGCAAATAAATAGGATATGTATTGTTTTTTTTGGAAGCAAACGACTTGCGCTGGCTTCTCTGCGGGCCGAGGGAGCTGGGGCTGGGTGGTTTAGGGTGGAGGTGTTTTGCGATGCGTCTTTCTTTGCGGCCCAGAGGAGAGGGGGGATTGGGGTGTGTGTTCCAAGTTGGCACCTGGAGTACCGTTTCTCCCTCGACCCACTACCCTCGGCTTTCGTTGGGGAGCTTGCTGCCATTTCCGTGGCCCTCGACATTGGTTCTGACTTGCAGGTACCGGAATACTGTGTCTTGACTGACTCATTGGCTGGTCTTGGCTTCTTACGTCGCTGTTTCCTATCTCTGCAATGCTCCCACCCTGTTGCATTTGAGATAGGGTGGAAGCTGTTCTCTCAGTACCTGTGTGGCAAGTCTGTCTCCATTGTCTGGGTTAAGGGTCACTCGGGCAGTTTCGGTAATGAGTTGGCAGACAGCCTCGCTAGACAGGGTTCTGTTGATGGCTCGGCCGTGGTCCGGCTTGCCCTTGGTCCTAGGGACTTGCGACCGGTGGTTGAGGGGGTTGTTGGGGGGGGGGGGGGAGTGGGCAGCGGCGTGGTCTGCGAGTGAGTTGGGTCGCAGTCTTTTTGCGTTACATCCAACCACTGCATGTCCAGACCCTCTCAACGGTCTCGCTCGACGGGATGCCGGTTTGCTTTCCAGGCTCCGTACAGGGCATATTCAACTCGGGGCACATTTGTTTCGGCTAGGGTGGTCCCGCGCTTCACTCTGCATCTGTGGTGTTGATGACGAGACGGTGCGTCATTTTCTTTTTGAGTGCCCCCGGTGGACGGCTCAGCGCCGTTTTGTTGTTGCCGCTGGGGTTGACCCTATGCATAAGGCCCTTGGTGTTTCGCCACATTCCTCGTTTGGTATAGGTCCCCTGCACAGGACATTAGGTTTTTGTAGGGAGACGCAGCGTTTTACCTAGGGACCCAGGGTATCTCGTGCTCTCTTGTTCCCCGGTTGCAGTGTGAAGTGTATAGACGGATTGTAACTTTAGGTCTTTAGTCTTAAGTAGTTTTAAGTAGTTTTAGAGAGAGCTCATGGTGTTTTAGGCCGTTACGCTCGTAAATAAAATAAAATAAATAAAATAAAACGACTTGTTAAATCCTGATCAATTTGGCTTTTTGCCAAAGCGTTCCACCACGATGCAATTATTGTTAGCACTTAATTTAGGTATTCCTACGGACGTCGTCTACTTCGACTTCCAGAAGGCTTTTGAATCCGTGGTGCACAGCAAACTGCAATTTAAATTGGCTGAAATTGGAATCTGTGGAACACTGTTGGCTTGGATCGCTGATTTCCTTTCTGGGCGAACGTAGCGGGTCCTGGTTGCGCAAGCTTTCTCGTCATCACTCCCTACCATCAGTGGGGTTCCTCAGGGATCCGTACTAGGACCCTTGCTTTTTGTCATTTTTCTAAATGACTTAACAAATGCACGTACAACAACTGACAAACCAAAATTCTAATTCGCCGATGATCTGAAGATTGGTGATGAGGTTTTGGATGAAACTGGCTCCAAATTCATTTCTTCCCAGATTGGCACAGTGACTGAGTGGTCGGAATGTTGGTAATTACCACTCGCTACATCAAAATGCTGTACGTTTCATGTTGGCCGACAGAACTTAAAACATTCGTACTATCTGGCTAATTGCAAGCTAAATTCAGTGCAATACATTAAAGATCTGGGCATCAATTTCAACTTTGACCTTAAGTCATCCATCCACTGTAGGCTGATAACTACTTCAGCCTTTGCCAGACTTGCAATTGTTAAGAGGTGTTTTGTGTCCTCGAATAGGCATACGTTGGTTTGGGCTTTCAAGGTATATGTGCGACCACTGCTGGAGTATGCGAGTTCAGTGTGGTCGCCTTACTTCCTTCACGACATTGATAAGTTAGAATCTGTCCAACGGTATTTTACGCGTTCATTGCGTGGCCTGCGCAACAGTTCTCCTGGCCAACGTCTGAGCTTACTTGGCCTCGAACCACTTGAGTTGAGGCGCTTGAAGGCCGACCTAATGTTGACATTTAAAGTTCTTCATGGTCTGTTGCCTGTGGAATTGCCTTTTTTTGACTTCTGCACTACGGATATTACTAGGGGCCACTCTATGAAACTGAGGGTTCCGAAGTGCAACTTGGACTGTCGAAAATTTTTTTTTGCAAGTCGGGTAGTGGCTCCTTGGAATTCCCTCTCCGAGGCTGCAGTCTCTGCTCCATCTCTGAGTGTCTTTCGGCGAGAGTTGAATTGTACTGACCTCTCGAGTTTTCTGAAAAGATCATATCTGTGATGCCGCATTGCACTTTAGTGGGACCAGTGTCAGAGGATGCCCCGCAACCCTTCTGGATCCTTCCCCCCTAAATGGGGGAAAACCTTTATTATTATTATTATTATTATTATTATTATATCACCCAGCGTTCTCGGGCTGATATGTAACAATACTCGGGTGCTGCGAACCCTCTGAATGTAACATCTCATCCAACCGAAAGCCGGGTGATATCCTTTACTAAACTACATCTTTATATAGCAGCCAAGTTTCCAAGAAGGGTTGGCCTTTCAAAGTAGTGATATCATTCAACCAGGGAAAGGCCGCCAAGGTTAATCCTATTAGTCAAGTTAATCGCATGGAATAATACTTTGGACGTTAAATGAAAACTTGAAGAGTGCCACCGCTAGTAGCAATCTTCTAGTTTTCATTTAACTTTCGAACTATTAGTAGGTGTGATTAACTTGGCTAATAGGATTAACCTTGGCGGCCTTTCCCTGGTTGAATGATATCACTACTTTGAAAGGGCGACCCTTCTTGGAAACTTGGCGGCTGCTCTTATACCAGTTTTGGTTTTGGGTGGTTATATATAGCAGACGGAGAGGGACATATTTGCTAGGATCTTTTACACATCACATTTCCTAAATAAATTTATTTCATACTCAACTTATTTCGTAAATCGAGTACATGAGCCAATTTCCAGGGACCTTTTGCACAGAGATGAACTGAAGCAAAACGAAAATTTAGTACTAGGGCACATGAAAAAGCTATGCTAATCAACTGGACCTATACTTTTTGTTGATTGACTTAAAGAGGGAGCATCCAACATCGTGGTTGCTGCATTAATCCCTCTGGTTCCAATTCGATCATTCTGGGGGCCGTTTTTCTTTTTCTTTTAATATTCCCATATGTGAAGATATTCGATCTGTTCTCCTTTTGGACGTGAGGACAGGTCGTTATCCAGTCTCCCGTGCTTTATAAGCTGAGCTCAGGACCCTCAGAATGCTTGCTTTTCGTTCCCAGACTTTACTTTCTTTTTCTTGTCTCGTTCGTACATTGTCGTGAAGAAAAGCCAAATGGTCGTCTTCTAGTATACGTTAAATTATTATTTTTTAATTCGGTCAAAATTTGGGAAGGATGTTGTCCGTTACTACAGCCGTTTTCGTTGAATCATGAGTGTCTGTTTTCTGTGGAATTTAAAAAACAATATCAGTTAGCTGTTACGATCGTGGCAATTACAAACAGTTCTTTAGAAAGTGAAGGATAAAAGAGTTAATCGAAGTTGATAATAAACTTTTACCTTCTCATTTATTGTTTTACTCTAGATTTAATGGTGAAGCAGACACTTTGTAGGTCAGTTTTACTTAATGTGTCGTGTTGAAGTCTTCTCAGTTTTGGGAATCCTTCGCGGTTCCATTTCCGAATACAAAATTAGTTGGTTGGTTTTATTCCACGAGCCTCGGCCCTCAGCCATGCGCTCGGACATAAAAATCTACAACAACACAACTTGTGCACAGACGCACTAGGTTCTCAGACCTCATCATAAATCACCACACCTGTACATCATACAGCACCACATTTCATAACTCGGGAACAGAGCGAAGCAGGGAGCACAAGTGAAATGTTAGGTCGCCGGCCTAAACCCGAACACCTGACCTATTAACAAAGACAGCTACTGCTCTAAGCCTCGCGAATACTGGTGGATAGTGGAGAGAGAGTAGACCGCCCACCCCTAGCCCTGGACGCATGTAACCCTGTAACCCCAACCGTAACTGTTGGACAGCTGTACACTCCAGAAGAAAATGCTGTGGGGTCTGCGGCAAAATACAAATACAAAATATCTGCGGCAAATACAAAATTAGTTCAAGTTTGCAACAGTGGTGACGACCTCCATGATATTTGATCCCTGATATCTGCAATGCAAGAAACTGAGCTAACGGGCGTTCAAACTCCTGCCTATAAGTCCAGAATGTTCCATTACGTTATTTTAAATTGTTGGTTATCGTTTTTCATGAGTTTCACAAGTGAGAGCGTCTTTTAACGATCGGATGATCGGTTGTCTGTTCGTCCGTCCGTACACTTAAAACAACTCCTGAACGGCTAAACCGATTTTAATGAAATTAGGTACATAGAAATGAAATTAATTTATCAACCGAATTTAAATTTCATCCACATCGATCGAATATCACTCAATTCAAAGAAGAAAAAATGCTAAAACTAATGTGAATAACAAACCTGTTTCTCAAATCGGATAAAAGATAGTTCTGTAGCATGGCACTTTGTGAATTTTAATCTCTTTTGTACATTGTCGTGAAGAAAATATAAACCAAATAGGGATCGAGTCTTCTTCTAGATTAATAGTATATGTTAAGTTTTTTTATTCGGTCAAAGTTTGGGAGGGATGTTGTCTGTGACCACAGCAGAAATTAAGAAACAATATCAATTTGCTGTCACGTTAGTCACATTTACAAACAGTACTTTAGAAAATGAAGGATAAAAGAGTTAATGGAAGTTAAAAATAAACTTTTACCTTCTTATTTATTGCTTGACTCTAGACTTACGGTGATGCAGATACGCTAAATGTTAAATATTCTGAGGGGTGTGGCTTCGACGAATTCACAGTTTTTGGGATCCTTCGAAATTCATTTCCGAATATAAAATTATTTCAAGTTTGCAGCAGTGCTTAGAATCTCCGTGTCTTTTTATGGCTGATATCTACAAATGCTGTAAAGTGAGAGACTGGCAGTGCCGCAATTAGAGGTGGTGTAAAGGGTGCAAGGCATCCGGCCCTAGATGCAGGGGGCCCCAAATTAACGAGTCAATGAGCCGAAAAAGGACAAAATTCACCGCAATTTTGTCGGGATTGGGAACCACTTCACGACAAAATTATGTAATACCAAAGACACGAATCCAGAAGCACAGACAAACTAAAAAAAAAAAAAAAACACTTAAAAAATGCAGTACCTTCCTCAGAGATGAATAAAAGTAGTAATACACCTTAAATTATTCACCTCAGAGGAAGGCTCCGCATTTTTAAAAATACTGGATATCGAAATATAATTGTGTTTTTCTCTGTTTGTGCTTCTGGATTCGTGTTTTTGGTATTACAACGTAGAGCACATCCGTCAATTGTTGGATCCGTCAATTACCATTGCAATTACGTGTTGAGAAGGCCCCCAACATTTTTCTTTTGAACCCCTCCTTAGAAAAAGCTAGTTGCGGCACTAGAGACAGGGCGTTCGAACTCCTGCCTATAAGTCTTATAACTCATTGCATTATAATTACATAGTTGGATATCGTATTACATGAGTTTCGCAAAGTAAGAGCGCCGTTTATGATTAGTCGGACGATTGTCTGAACGGATTTTAATGAAATTTGATGCATAGAACATTATTAATTATCAACCGAATTCAAAGTTGATCCAAATCGATCGAAAATTATCAACGAAAAAAAAAATGCTGAAACTGATTGAAATGGCAATCGTGTTTCAAAATCGCGAATAAGTGATGGCGTTTTAGCACGACACTTTATAAATTGTAATCGCCTACCGGTAATTAGCCTGGGATAAAAAAGAAAAGATTGAATAGTAGTAATAAAATATTGTAACCGATTGCTTGATAAAAATTGTATACAACTTGCCAAAAAATAATAAGTGTAACTTGATGATGTATGAAATTCAGCTTCAAGACGATAACTGGTTGAGGTACTATAGGGCAGTGACATGACGTAGTATTATTGTGTATAACTCTATGGAGGAGCCAGTAACTGGGTTAGCTGCAAGGTGAACTGGTGGGAAAAAGGAAGGTCGTCTTGCTGAAGCCAATGCTATCAGACTGGATTTCTTAAGCCTATAACGCCGATTTTTGTTGTTGGAGAAAACAACGTTTTTTAAGCCTAAGAAATCGGCTCTCAATGCACTGTCTTGACTAGATGTGCCGTTTTTCCACTTACATTTTAATCTAGTGCACCTTGTAGCTATTACCTCCACATGGTATCTCGTAGCCAAAATGACGTCACTTGACGCTGCTCTATTGTAAGTGCTTAAAAATCGGTGTAATAGGGGACTGTTTGAATGAACGCTGCAATAGCGAGTATATGAAGCATGCGATAAACACCATGATAGTATTCCAAAACATATATATACAGCAGATGGCGAGGGACTAGTTTTCTAGGATCGTTATATGTCGCATTCTCAGCGTCATCTAGCTCGTGCATGTTTCTAAATTTGTCCATTTTAGTTAACTTTGTCAATGAACGTGCACATGAGCGAATTTCTAGGGACCCTTTGCACAGGGAAGAGCTGGGGGCCATACTTAAAGCTAGTACTTGGGCACGAGAAACAGCTGTGCTAACCAACTACCCCCATTTTTTGCTGATTGTGTTAAAGACGGATAGTCCTGTGGTTGCTACAATGCTGGAAACTGAGCAAACGGGCGTTCGAACTCCTGCCTATAAAGTCCAGAATGTGGCTTTGTAAACAGTTACATTACTGGATATCGTTTTACATGAGTTTCACAAAGTGAGAGGACTTTGACATTGTTCCAGTGTAAAAGTTTTACGGTTCTTTATTTAAGAATCCCGTACGTGTATGCGTCATAGATGCGATTCGATCTCTTGCCTATTTGGACAGGAGGACAGGCCGCTATCCAGTCTCCTAGGCTTTCATAGCTGTGTGCTTAGGACCCTCTCTTGTTTTCCGTTGACAGACTTAATTATTGTCGTTCTTTTATCTCGTTCATACCTTGTTGAGGAAAAAGAAAAGCCAAATGGGCTTAGAGCATCTTAGTTTACGTCAACGCTGCCACAGGGAGGGACGTGAGAAGCATCTCCTCATTGCCATTTTTGGGGGATAAATTTCCCCTCCACAAAAAAATATATGGTTGATTGGTTTTTATGACTTTTTTTAAGGAAGGGGGGGGGGGGTTGGAAGAAGGTTGGCCACCCCCCCCCCCCCCAAAAAAAAAAAATTGTTTTGACTGGTTGGCTTATTACATGGGAGGGAGGAGACAAGAGGCCAGCAAGTTGAAAACGAAAGTTGGGATCATTGCCAACATCATCATCACATCGAACGAAGCAGAAGCTCGTCTGCAGCATGTCAACAAGTTAAAATCCCAGTTGGCTTAAAAATGTTCAAATTACAATTTTGACTGAAATTTTAAAAAAATTTTAAGCTAATGCATTGAAATAAAGTTTAACAATTAAAATAAACTTCCGACATGGCACACTAAATTATTTTAATTATAATTGCTTGCTGGTCAACAGTTTATCTGTTCACGTAGTCATATTTTTACACTCGTTCAACATTTTTAACTCTTACCTAACCCCCCCCCCCCTTCCAAATTAAGAAAAATGCTATATTTCATAACATGATTAGTTGGCGCCCAAATAATCATGCCATGAAATATACGTTTTTTTTCTAAAGTTAGAAGGGGTGGAGTTAGAAAAAAATTGGGGGGATTCCTCACAGTCTTCGGTGGGGATGGGGAATGGGCACCCCAGGTTAACGTTAAAACAAAATAAACTTTTACTGGACGGATTGCGAAATTTAGATTTCTGCTTATTTCTTAAATCTGTTCCTTTTATCGGGCGGGAGGGGGTTAAATAGCTAATTTTCTGTGTTTGGCTGTTTTATTTGTGCCGAAGCGTCTTTAGCACAAGAAATAACTTCAATCTGCGGTTAAATTCGTGCAAGAAAAACTAAATAATTCCTAGCTATACTAGAGGAACTCTTAGTATCTCCTTTGTTGCCTTGCATAAGTTCTGATACACAGATACAAGTCTAATACACAGATACAAGTTGTAACATTAATAATTTTTGTTACCTCCTTTACAGTTTTCGTCGTTTAGTACCATATTTCCAATTTTTAACACCTGTCGAACGTCTTTAGTTGTTGGCAATATAGCAGAATTGCGACAACTCATTAATTACTGTATATCTCCCGTCTTCTTCACAGCTGATCGCAAATATCCATTTTGTTATTTAGGGCCAGTTCAAAGTGACATGCGCAGCATACCGTAACACTTCCGAGAACGGAAATCACCAACGTATTTAAGGTGCTACGGGTAAACTACATGGTGCTGGGAAATCTAGACACACGCTAGTGTGTCGCCGCCAAGTAACAATCGGTAATCCCACTGTAGACATCTGATTGTTAAAAAATTGATTGTTAATGATAAAAAGGCGGCCTCAATAGCAGGCATGTGTCTGCTAACTGTAAGCAACTAAAAGCACATTTTGGCATGTTCAGGATAAATCCCAATGCGACAGAAATCTTTCAAATTGTGGTAAATGTAAGGGGAAGGTGCAGGGATAAGGAAAAAATAAAAGTTAAAGGCTGAGTGTCCACCATTCATAGCGAGAAAGATGCGTCAATAACGCTATTTTCATGTTACTGGTTTGTAACGCTGGCCCCATGTTAAATCCCATAGACTCATTGCTCAGGCGGCTAGCGCAAAATTGAGATGGTCTACGTAGCTGAAGTTTTGCACACGGATGCATGGTGATCTGAGCATGGTCCTTTTGTTGGTTTGGGGGTTGTAAGGGTTAGAAAGGTTTTGAAATTCGCTACCAGCGAATAAATGTTGTTTCTTTTCTAAGTTGCAACCAAAGATTTCAAGCAACAAAGGCAACAATGAACACTGGTCCTTAGATTTATTGTAAAAGCCTGGACGAACTTAAAATTGAACTGAAACGAAAGACAACATAAGCAAACATTAACGTTGCCGTGGATTACGTAAGAATAAATGGATACACGGTAGATGATGGTTACGCAATAATACGAGCATCCACGAGCTAAAGGATTTTTTGTCAATAACCCAAGAATAAACTGCTTCGCTTTCTGCTGTTTCAGTAACAGTGACCTTCGGGGGTTTCTGCATGACTAAATATGAACGAAGAAAGCAAACGACAAAAATTTCTAAATTTTGCTGATGTAATGGCTAATTATTTATAGACATAAAATTCCTAAAAAAAAAAAAAGGTAGAGGGGAATATAAGATGGTGCGAAGACTTTTTGTATGTTCTCAGTCCTACGTTACATGTGTCTATCAACTGCAAGCAACTAAAAGCAAAACGACCAGTTTGTGAGTGAACGGAGATTTTCAACGAGGGGTTTCCTGACAAACCAGACTCACAGATCATAAGTAACCAACAACCAATTTTAATTTTCAGCACAAATAGAACATTTGTGTGCCTTGTTCACCTACAGACAAAGGACAATGAATGAATACAACTGAAATCGTTAAAACAGTGAAAAAATGAAGGTACCGTGTTCAATACTTACAATCAAAGTACAAAGATAAAAACGGGACCAGCCCTGTAAAACCTATCTGGGTGCCGCCATGTTAGGAGTGAGACCACGGACGAGTCATTTGATGTTGACAGACAATTTTTCGAAGAGAGTTCTCCATTGGTGATGAATTGGGAAGTTTT
>JAHWFP010217499.1:6441-23072 GCA_023313725.1 Lithobius niger | reverse complement strand
GGGGGGGGGGGATGAGGCTTAATGGCGCGTCGACAGCTTGGTCATTAGCGCCAACCTCAGTCACAGTGCAGTGGGGGGGGGAGATGAGGCTTAATGGCGCGTCGATAGCTTGGTCATTAGCGCCAACCTCAGTCACAGTGCAGTGGTCCGGGTTGCCACTGCACCACACATTACAGAGATATTATTCAAACCCCTAATCTAAATCTTGTCATACATCTGTACCTCCTGCAAAAATTGAAAAACACCGGACAGGAGGACAGACTTATCGCCCAATTGATTCACAATGTCATGCGAAACACCAAAAGGAGACCAGGATCAACGCAAGACAGATGTAACAAACTATTTCGAATTGAAACCTGCCTTGGTAGCAGAAATAGTTGCATTAATGGCTCATACGCCACCTGTTCACAGGACGTATTACATACACGACTGCTGTGCAAGCGTTACGAACTGAGGCCAGCTCAGGAAGATATTGGGCGTGGTTGACAGTATCAAAGAGGTACCAACGACATAGCGGCTGGGTCCAACTAGGGTTACTGTAGCGGTAGAATTAAATTGGGCTGTTTTGTCAAAATGACCCTGTTGGCGTTAACATCAAACTCTTTAGACATTAATCTATGGCCAACAGAACTATAATATGAATCCGACGAGGCCTAACATTGCCTTTGGCACTGTTTCTGGACACATGTTACGCCACGTTTTTTCTATACTTGCAATTTCGGATTCAGTGTACTGAAAGCAAACATCGTACAGGTTAAGACGAAAATTACACGTCGGATGTCTTATGCATGCAGTGTGTTCGTCACCGGGGATTTTTCAATGGAAGTACACTTCGTTTAAATCTGTTAAAATTTAAAAGACATTTTCGAAAGGTTTTAGATTGGACATTTAGTAGACAGAGCAAAAGCACACGAATGTCCTGTTCTTTTGCCCAAACAAAAAATGTGGGACAGGTGCATCTGCCTGCTAGGATGTGAGCTGAGGAGCTACAGAAGTATAAAGCTTAAGGCATAGCGCATTAAATAAAGAACACCTAAAGGGGAAGTATTTTTTGATGGAAGTGAAAATTAAACTCCGTGTAACATAACAAAATCTAGCTACAGTATATTGAGGTAATGACACAGGTTCACTGTACAAAGTCATTCACATCGCTCAGCAAAAACATGTGACAAAGCCGCGGCCATACAGTTACAAAAATGCTGTTTGGTAACACAATCCAGGTACTCCTGATTCTACGCACCTAAAGAAAGAAAGAAAAAACAAAACATGCTGTAACTCAACACATACCTCAGCCAGCTGTAGCACAGTTGTATGGTCCATACTGAGTTCTCCTGGAACAGACTGTACCAAGTAGCGACCACCCATGGGAATAACTGTGAACCCATTTCCAAGCACCTTTAATTTTTTAATGGCTCTGAGTAAGTCATCCCTGAAATGAGAAAGGTCGAACACAATGATGTAACTACACATCAAAAACCCTGCTTTCTACCAGGTAAACATTAAAGTAAAGCTAAACCCTCCCAACTTAAATTTCAGTATCGTTAATTAAGACACTTAAAAAACATGTGAGAGGTACGAAAACCACTCAGGCCCTATAGTTATTACGTAGTAACGTGTCTAATTCTTTATTCTAGCAGACGTATTCTTCGTTCATGCAGTCAACACAGCCAAGTCTCGTTCGTGTCACGACACACTTCATCACCCCTTACCGCATGCACCCAACAAGCTCTGGCAAGCTCGCGCTAGGCTCTCACATTCCTTACTGCAGCTAGTGAAGAACGGCAGCACAGATTCTTTTCAAATGAAGAGCACGCCCCCTAAACTAGTTCTCCCTCCCCACGAGCAACAAGTGGACACTGTACAATCACTTATATGCCCAGCATTTCGTTTTGAGTGGATTACCGTGTAGCTGAACGAACTTTCACGAATCTTTGTAGCGGTAATATTCACGATAGCTACTTTCTCGAATACTTTAATTTAATAAATCACGCAGAGATTGAGTTTTGGTTCGCGCTGCTATGGTCAGAGCGGTTCGGTCTCGCATCCGCCATGTTAGAAGCACAAGCCAGAGCGCACTCACTAGTGTGCTGCGATGACGTTATTCCTCCAAGGTCCAAGGTGATGATGTGTGACGTCAGTACCATGCGAGGAAATCGTGTTCACTGTCTCGCGCCGTGGAAACATCAAACTTAGATTCTAAATTAACTATTGTGTAATTAATACGAATGTTGAAAACTTCGCGCAACTTGTATCTTGTTTTTTTTGTACTTAAATAACGATAGTGAAATTTAAGATGGAATGGTTTAGCTTTCCTTTAAGACACCTCAATAAAATGAAGGCAGAAATTTTAAAATGTCAGCAGTGCAGGGTTTAAAGGCAGGCTTTAGCACTTTCTAGTCTTTATTTGAGTATGTGTACTTTTCAAGGTTCGTACTCACTTGTAAACTTAAAATTCCAGGACCTTTAACAAAGAATTCAAACACCACATAAATGAGTAATTAAGAGAGTAAGAAAATTAAAAGGCCATGAAAAAAAATTGTTTGGTTTACGGGCGAGGTTGCAAATTGAAGCACCAGGCAACCAGGCATTTTATTTTATTTTTTTAATTTATTTAACTGACCACGTTTCTTCAACAACGTTTAAAAATGTGTGTAGAAAGCCTAAAAAAATATAATGTACGGCAAAAAAATAAAATATATTGCAAAAACAACATTTGTCATCTAGTATTCAGTGTTTTTTTTTCTAGTTTTTGGCACATTACTCCTTAGTGGTTTGAGCTAGAGGTTTGAAATTAGCACCATGAATTAAAGCTCATTTCGAGCCGGTTAAAATGGTATGTTAGAATGTCAAAAACGGTCAAAATTTGGCGAAAATATGATTTTTAGCGGATGGACCGAGATTCCAATAAAAATTGTTGACCCGTGATAATTTAAGGCACCCGCACGCGCCTGTACACCAAACAATTAACTTTGCGTAGCCAAACTCAAGTTTAATATAATGAAATATTATCCATAAGCCAATAGTATTATAAGTTGAAAATGATTGATTTGGTCCGCTAAACGACTAAAAAAAACTGGCGTTGCAATCGCTGCAGTTCGGTCTTAAGAGCAATTAATTTTTAGTTCTTCCGAACGATATGTTAAGGTATTTTTTGTTTGTTTCATTTGTTTTAATTTCAACGCAAATAGCACACACAACATGGAAAACAGATATGTGATTTTCTGTGATGGAATATCTGTGAGTATTCCAGGACTTATGGCATTTAGCAACTTTTTCATGCATTTTCCAGGCCAGGAATTTCATTTTCGTTTTACACGGACGGGGTCTTCAGGTTTTCAAGGACCCCTACGAACCCTGACTTTTAAGCTTAAAAAGTAGTTTGAGAACCAAAATATTGTTTCTTACTTATCCTAAAATGCTTACTTTTATTTTACATATTTTGTCCACTTAACCAATTTTCGCATTTTAGGTAAGCATTTTAGGATAAGTTGGAACAATTTTTAGTTCTACGACGACGTTTTTACTGAGGTCCGAAAATGCTAACTTTATTTTAGCTAAAGTCCAAAAGGAGAAGGGACCAGCTGAACTATAGTCTAGACAACGAGAAAATTACCAATCATACACAATAGGGGCGTCAGATTCGATAGGCATCTTGGTGACAGCTAGAGTAGCTCATAATACGCGATTTTGTTACCGAATTTATAGGTTTGGTTAACCTTTTAAGCAGGAAGTTAGAAAAAATTGTCGTCGGTCATGGAGCTAGTTGGTTTTTTTTCCGTCACCCATGGAGTGAGGCACTAACGAAATATTTATTTTTGCAAAAATTATTGATAGAGTGCAATTTGTGGTAACTTGTCAGTCTCTACCATGACAATTATGAAGTAGGCGTAGATGTAGGCTAAGCTAAAAAAAAAATAATCAACTTTTTTATTTATTTTTCTTAGGGGTGGGGGGGGGGCACGGAATGTCGTGGAAACTTAATTTTCTTGACACGGAAAGTTGTGGAAGAAAGTTGTTGCCGCAGAATTCCGCCGAAAAAGTTAAATTTTCGGCACGGATTTTTTTGATTTTTGGCCGCGGACAATGAGCGACTTTAGTCACAGCTGTACATCTCTGGCTTCCTACAGACCCGGGTTCGATCTTGGTGAAGGGAAGTGTATATGTACGGGTTTTTCTCTGGTTGTTTCCTGCACGTTGTACAAGGGTTTCCTCCCTCCTGCGGCAAAAAACAACCATTTACGATGGTGGTTCCTTCCACTTAACATATGCCTTTTGGGCCTTCAAAAAGCTGTATAGCTTACTGGCTGACAACTATTCTATTCACCAACTACCATACTACACGATCGCAGTTACAGTCAGGGAATCGTTGAACACGCCAGTACACATTGGCCCAGGTACATCAGGCTTCGGACATTACCCAAGTCTCTATAGAAGTGGTTGACAAAGGTTGATCAGTGTCGCCAGGAGCATGCTGAAATTACTTCGACAGGTGCACCCGATGCAAATGCCCGTGATGTCGAGAGGGTTCAGTGTTTGTGGGTACTCACATCGTTTGGAATGTCAAAGCATTCTGTGGAGCACTTATAGGCACTTAAAGTAACTCCATAGATCAATTGAGCTAGCTTCGCTCAGGTCACCTTGCCGGTAATGACCATCGCTTGATTTCCTGGGTCTACAGGCGCAAACAGAGGCAACCTCAGTTGGCAATGTCCCCCCCCCCCCCCTAGTGGGGGGGTTTGGGACTGCTGGGATGAAGGCCTCCACTGTCAGGTAGAAGCAGAGCGCTGTTAACGGACAACGAAGTCATTCTGACGTGTCCTTCGCCCCAACCAGGCAGCTTAGGGTCTGTCCGCTGATGGGCTTAGCAGCTCCTCGTTTTTTTTTAAGCTTCGCCCGGAGCAGTGGCTCATACAAGAGCATCATCTCACTCAATCCTGCGGAGCTTGGTAGAGGCTCGCCAGTACCAATGATAGATTCCAACTTGGAAATAATGTCCTGACCATTGGTTGTTGGTTCTCTAAAGATTGCATGAGCCATGAGATTATGGAACTGGTAACTACATCCTGCCTGTTGTAGAACGTGAGGACCAAGACGACTGTTGACCTGTACTCCTTTATTGCTGTCAAGGAATGTCCCTTCTCAAGCAGCGACTGATGGATCGGAAGGATTCACACTTTCCCCATCAGTTCACTGAAACCACTTGGCCTCGTAGACATTAATCATTGACGGCCAGTGGCATTGAATAAGGCTGCAAGTCACTGCAGGGGTAAAACCAGAATCGATCATAATGAACTTGTCGCTTGCACGAATTTCAAAAGGACGACGTAGTGACTCGTATTTTTCTAACTAACTTCTGAAGAAGACGAACGCAATTATTCGCCGAAAATTTAAGTGAACATTTGTTGTGTTCTTCTGTGTGGTTTTGTGTGCTCTTTCTTCTATTATGTCGTGTCTAAACCACAGTAAATGCCGGTTACTGGTTTTTGCATATGATAGGAGGTTCTATCCATGGTGCCGGCTACAGGGGAGTTATCGGAATGTATTGCCCTGGTGACTGGCAGATCCTCCAAACTTTAGCTTTTGATGCGCTCCCAGCCAAAGCCATGGCGCCAGTCCGAAGCATTAGCGGTAGCAGGGTGAATGGCAAAAACAGGTACGCAGACACATCTCGTCAGCCACGAGATGGGGAGACGAACCGAGCTGTCTGTTGTTCTTTCATATCGTAAACAAGTACACAAACGGGCAGCCCCACTGTAGGAAACAAATGATGCAAGCTGAAGGGTGTAGTTGCCATTCCGTGGCCGGAATCTGGTGGTCTCTGGAGAACTCGGTGACGAGGACGTACAGTTACCCCTGGATGTGTATTCGGGATCAGGGCAATGTAGAAGGCCAGGCACATTTTGAATAACCTTGTAGGCTTCTTCATAGCAGGCCCAGGAGTGTTCTGCTGTCCCTATGAAAGTAGGCTATGGTCATCACGTTGTCCGACATGATTGCCACAACTGCATCGTGCAGCATCTTGGGCCGCCCACGGACTGTCTTCTTCCTGAAGCTTTAAGTTTTTGATTTGAAAACTTCTTTCGTCTGGTGCTCCCCAATGAGCACCCCCCCCCCCCTAGCCCTACAGGAATTCATCCGTAAAGATGCAGACTGGGGTCTGGACATGGACCGGTACTTCTTCTACGAGATAGGGGGAGCAGACACACCAGGCCAATTCTTCCCTCAGCAGGGAATTAAGGGAAATGACATCATTCCAGGAACCCCTTTGATTCCAGTTGCTCTTCCGGGACCAGTGGAGGCAGTGTACTCTCCACATTCCCATCGGAACTAGCGACGCTATGGAGTGGGCTTGTCCTACAACTAGGCTTAGGCCACTTAAAAAAAGAACGTTGGTCCTCAGGCCTTCTTCTTAAGAAATCCGTGTGGGGGTGCGGAATTTTTTTCGGCCCTATTTTTCCTTACATTTTGGGGAATTATTTTTAATTTTGGGTAAAATAAAGAACACTGCCTCATAATTCTGCTTACCACATATCCATAAAATAATTTACCGTAAAGAATGGTAATTTGATATACTTTCATTACACACGAAGGACCATTTTTGATCTGAAACTGCTATTTTTGCCATGTCGTTTCTTTTTATTTACTTTAAAAAAATTGGTGTGGGCGGAACCTGAGAAACAAGTTTTTCATTTTTTCAATGGCCGTAGGTATTGGCTTTTTACTTTTCAACACTGTTTTGGTACTTGTTTCATCACTCAGTCACAGCTTACGTGCCTCGCAGTGACTAAAGTAGCTGCCATGAGGCCCCGATAACTGACTGCAGGCACGCTACCTGGGCGTCGGAAGGTTGCACTGTAAGGAACTGGGCCTGCCGGAATTCTCCCCCCCCCCCCCCCCCGAACGTAAATTTTTGGGCAGGAGGTGAATATCGAATCATTACCTTTATGCCTAGGTCCAGGCAGAAGAGCAGGTCCCAGCCAGACAACGATGGATGCTAAGCTGGGGTCTTTCAAAGATCTCTTAGGCATGAGCCTTGATATGTTACTGGTGCAGAAAACCCAACAGGGGCAGAGGTTCAAGGTTAACTCGTTGAGCCATGCACAGTCCGAGCGGGATAACCTTGACATGGTAGCCTACACTGTTCGAAATAAAGCGGAAGAACTTGAACACAGACAGATGAAGTGGCACATGGAGATATGCATCTTCCAGGCCGAGGGATATCGCGACTCTAGTTTCCGTCTGGAAATATTCCTGTAGGAGCAATCTGTTCAGCAGGCCCAGATTATAGATCAGGTGCGAGCGTCGTATCCCGACAGGGTGGCAACCTCCTTCTCCAGGAGAGAGACCTCGTGACCCTGTAAATACGTTGGCGGTTCCTTTTCTAGCTGTGGTAACGAGGCAAACAGAATGAATAGCCGTCCCCGACGACAGACACAACTAAGTCATCGTCTGCGACACGTTCCCTCTCATTGACATGGAACTGTTATCCGCTCATCCCCCTCCCCCTCCATGGGTCACTTCTAGCCTCCGCTCCACCTTCTACTCTTACCATATTAGGTAGAATGGCCTTGTTAGGGAGCTAACGCTCCTGATGGGATTGCTGCCCACCTCTTCCTCTACGTCCTCTAGGCGCACTATAGGCCACAACAACGTTTTGCTGCTACTGGTTGAGCAGAGGTGCACGAATGGGCTCCTTGGCATAGGCTACCCCGACATATGGGGCCTGCCGACTCTTGCGTTAGTACTTCTTGTCGAACAGTGGTTTCCCCTTCGATTTTATAACTCCAGGGAGTACTCCGAAAGCAAATCGTTAGATAGTTTGTCCGTGCAATGGAACGGGAGTAGCCTTCGGCAATGCAAAGTATCTACATGCACATTGGCGGCCAAAGGCAGGTAGGCGTTTTAAGAAAGGTCCGTATTCCTCACCAGGTGCATCCCCCCCCTTCCCCAAATCAGGGCGTTAGTCTGATACGTGTACGCCTGCTTCATGAGTCGGAGCAAGAGGTGTAGTAAAGTATCATCTCAAGGGGATACCAGCATCTTGAGGTAGGATTGGAGCGAAGCAGTGGATGCCCAATATACTTGGTCGGCAAGAGAAGCATAATGGACGGAAAGGCTTAAAACCTTTCACTAGAATCAAAACTGTTTGAGCTGCGTTTAAAATAGGAAGGACGGGTGAGGTACAAGTCACATTCAATGGCTACCTTGTCGTCAAGATTTCTGCCTCTTTATAAGTCATAAAGTTCCTGGAGTGTGGAGCCTTAAATCTCCCTGGGCCAAAGAAAAAAATCCGTCTTGGATGTATCATGGTGAGGGAGGTCTTTCCAGGCAAGATGGGTTTACCACCCACTTGTACCACACTAAGGAGGCCCAATAAGGCGCGGTACAGCACTCGCGACTGTGGCAACACTAAGGGCAGGCACATTCACCTTATTGACGTACGTCACTGTAGGCATTTTCTCTAAATTCTCCGGCGTCCTCGCAGGTCTCCCTTTGCAATAAGTTGATGCTAGGTAATGGTAAGCTACGCCTACTACCTACTCGGCATTTTTTGCTTTCGTGCAAGTTAAAACCAGGTGCTTAATTTGAGGTTTGGTGCTCTTTCAGGACTCAAAGCTTGTCGACGAGATTTGTATTTAGGTAAAAAAAACTTGACCTCTTATTATAGCATTGAAAGCTTTGTGTCGGTACATTTGTACTGTTTTTACGGCTTCGTCTCCCAAACCATCACATTTCCCTAACCATTACACATACATAAACACATATTTCACAGGAAATGAACGACGAAACATTTGATTTAAAGAATAAAAAAAAACAACGTACAAACTAATTTCTTGCTGTTGCGCCCTCCCTCTTGATGCAAGCAATCTTTCCCGCAATTCATCCAGATAAATAATTCCTGAAAGGACAAGAACATTGACTGAACTTTTACGAGTAATAGAAGGATAAAGGCACCTTAACCAAACTTTCATAGCAAACTAACAGCCACCACTGTTGCAGACAGTCAGGTAATTTCAAGAGTCGTTGTTTAACCGAAAACCAAATGAAGGGACAAATCAGTAGAAAATAACTGTATGGGTTGCAATTTATTTTGGTCGTCAAGTAGTCAAATTCAACACGGAGCCTTGAAAAGGTTTTAAGTGCCCGTACATTTAGTTGAGTTGTGCAAGGCCTGGAATTCCGTGCCATGTGATGTTTTATCCTTGAAAGTGAAATTGCTTAGGGAGCTTCCATACTTTCTTTAAATTTTGGACTTCTTGTGGTTAAAAATGTCACACGGCTCACTTTGAAATCTCCAGTTCATTGTTTACTAAGGCTGCAACGATACCAACTTTACCGATACGGTTTTAAAAATTTTGGAGATACCGGTACCGATACCCAAAATTTTAGTGTGTTTCTTTGCCGTTTTATTACTTTACAGTATATCATTGAACCTATAAAGAGTGTATGGAGGGCGGGGAAAGAGACATTGCAAGGCTTGAATTTTTATTATTTGTTCAACTGAAACCAGGTTTTGCCCCCAAATCAGGCTTGCCCCATTGAAACCAGGTTACTCTGTTATGGTATGTTCTCATAACGGAACAATGAAGGCATCACAACACTGATAGAACTATCCCAAAGTTCTTCTTGAATTTTCGGTGATGGTCAGAATTTGAACTCGCTCAACGAAAATCACGTGACACCATCACAAATGCCCATTTAAAGTTCGTGGAGCCGTCAGTTGTGGGAGACCACTGATTGTTCCTCCCATTGGAGCTGGTCTCTCTACTGCCTGCTGAGCTTAACTGCCAAACAAGGCCTGACAAGCTGGTCGATTTTCCAGTACGCTTGTCCCAAGCAATAGAATGGTCTGTGGTGCTGTTGTGGAATACAATTCCGTTATTCATTGTATTACTGTGGGTGGCCACCGTATGTTCTTTGACCCACGCCAGCAGGGGTATCTGTAGGTTCATCCAGATTCCTCAGACATTGGCTGAGGGGAAGGGGGGGGGGTTGTAGTAGGGGAGGTCGAGGTTGCCTATTCCTGGATCATCACTTCCAACGCTCATCGCTTGCGTCTTCATACTCACGGCTTCAGAGGAGCTTTTTGATCTTTGATGGGAACCTGTGCAGGCCTGTAAACGCCGCTTGCCGGTACTGTATTGTCAGAATTTTCTCGACCCCTGGGTAAAATTTTCATTCATTCAATTAATGGTTTGAGTTTGACATGTGAGGAAACTTGGGTTTAAACAAGCAATAACCACTTTGCATTATTTGCAGTTGTATGGCAATGCAGCATGGTACAAAGAACCAACATGCAATGTAAGGTTTGTGAGGCAACCCAGAACAAAGTGAGCAAACATACTCGAGTGGTTGGTCCTCGGTTCGAGAATAACTGGATGATGAATTGAACCTCGCACATGAACTATCAAGGCTTTCATCACTATGAAAGTGTTAGGTGTGCAATCATTAGTGACACAGCAAATTGTCACGCCACACAAAACTCACTTTAGCATTAGAGCCAATACAAACGTTAGCAAAATAAAACCAGTAACAATAAAACTAAATGAATAAAATGTAGAGAGTTCGAGAGGTGTCCTATTCGGTAGCGGTTCACGGATCGTGTACGAATTCATTGAATAGTCTAGTCATTTTGACAATTTATTTGGCAAACTGGTTAGTATAACCAATGATTAACATTGCCTCGGAAAGTTTAACTCACACCCCACGCACCAACTTATTTCATTTTTTAACAATTTCATGTGGTAAGGAATCGGTAAGAGTTGTTACGAAGATACCTCTTTAGTTTCTTCGGATGGTCGTGGTGACTTGGAACGCACGGAATGCATTAACCAAAACTGAAGTTAAAGAGGTTTGAAGGCAATCACATACTCCCCTACTTCTAACCATATCTCTTAAGAATCGGTTTATGAGGTGCCATTCAAACCAAAGACAAGAAAGTTGAGGGTAGTGGCTTCTCATCTTCTTGGTCAATCCTAATTTCAACAATTTACTTCAGTAACACTGTATTGAGCATATTGTCGCCTATCAAAACGGGGTTGAACAGTCAAACCACAGAAGCTTGGTATACGAAGAGAGCCTGCCAATCCGGCGAATAATTGCTTAGTTTACGAAGCTTTATGAATCCTACTCTCATAAGTGCAGATTCACATTTTTTTTAACTCGCCATTGGCCGGTAGAGCATAATTTTTTGTTGACAACTGAGAAACTTTGTCGCCAATTTAAAAAGTTTTGTCACCAATAAAAAAAAAATTCATTCAATCTAGATGCGGTGATCAACGCAATTTGTCAAGTACAAGTGTCTTATAAATTGTGGTATTTCACTGGCCTTGACGGAAAACAGGTTTTGAAAACTTGTTTGAAAATAAAGAAATCCTCCCTATCCGTAACATTTCTTGTCTTAATTTCTGAAACGAAGAGCTATAGCTTGGGATCAAGTCCATCGGAAAGCTGATGAAAAATCCTTATAAAATTTACCAATTGTTTTAGCCCTATTTATCATCCTCCAATCCACCGGCCAAATTGGCTATTGGACAAATATTTTAATCGCCAACCTGCCTCATTTAATCGCCAACAGGCTAGTGGCCGGTGGATTTCTGCAACCATACCTACTCTGTTCGTCAAATCTCGAATTGATTACTCGAGGTCATTACTGCCTTACTTGTGTAAGTAACAATTTATTGCATTTTATGTCACATTTTAACCATTTGAACCAAATACAAAGTTTGTTCAAAAACTGACCACTACTACAGTGTCGGTACTCACACTGAAATACAATTTAGTTTGATACTCACCACCATTTCGATGACTAGTAGCTAAACACACTTCAATAATCTGCACTCCTAATTCGTAATAGAAATCACCAACTCCTAATACTTCAGACCAAAATCCTTTTCCAGCTGAAACATGTCAAGCACATTATTTTCCTTGTTACTCATAAAATGCTTGCAAAAGCTATAAAACAATATTTAAATGCATAAATTATGTAACACACTGTAAGATAACCCGAGATGGGATGGGGAAAAAAGACATGACCTTCTCCCCCCCCCCCTACCCCCTCACAAAATAACAACACCTGCAAAAACCAACCTCTTGTGCATGAACCATGGCTGCATGCATCAATTTTGCTGTGTGCTGTCGCTCGCTGCTACTGATGCAAAAAATAAATAAACCAACGCCGCTGTTTTTTTCCCGCACACACCTCTTTAGAGAACTGAGTATTTCTCATGCCTGAAGTGCTTTAACACTAAACAAACAGAACCTTGGGGGGAACAAACCACCGTACTTTGAATGTTCGAAAAATTCCACCTCTCGAAATAAAAAAAAACAAAAAAACAAATACGAACGATTTGCAAATTTCCGCTTGGCTGAACGTTCTTTTCTTTTCAAGCAAGCAGATGGAAATGTAACCAGAAGACTCAATTTTCTTGACCCTGCCTGATGAAATTGTTGAAATACAATCGAAAATTTGCAAGGTACTGACAGTATCCTGTTTTTGAAAGTGCGTAATGAGTAATTTCCGAGATCGAAGAGGTAATACTGTATAATGTATACATCAGTACTGTATAAGGAATAGCTTCATGTAAAACACCCTTTCTCAGTTCTTTTCACATACTAAAATATCATCTTGCTAAGGAACCAATTTTCAAAACATTATACGACCAAGAAATCAATGAATTTATCAAACGACGACAAAGCCAAACCAGAACCACAAGCAAAAACTGGATAGCAGTTTTTGCTTTAACAATGTAATCTTACAATTTACACATTCTGTCCTCGCAGTACGATCAATACGTAAATAAAGTTCAATTCAATGTCAGGTGTTACTTTTTATGTAATATTTTGAAATCACTTAACCCAGTTCGCTTTAAAGGAATCTTCTGTATTAAAAATTGGTTTGTTCACTATAAAGAAGACCTACTGTATTTTGTAGCTTGTTATTCAACTTACACGCCAAAGGGTCCACACCAATAGAGGCACACATGTCTTGAAACTGACGACGAAACTGGGGATTTTTTCTGATTTCATTTTTGTATTTGCTGGCAAATTCTCCTAGCTTTTCTCTGAATATCTCTAGCTGTTTAGACATCTGAAATCAGAAAAGTATCTTTAATATTGCATGTGAACTGTAGTTAAAAATTATAACAATTAACAGTTTGAATTTCAGAAATGCGATACATGTATAACAAACCTGTTGTATTTGGTCTTCTGCCAGTTCATTGCCTTTATCTTTATACTTGGCCTGAAAAGAAACTTTAATTTATAATTTCCTCCCAAACAAGACAATAATATAAACAATAATGTTCTGAACAAAACAAGTTGGTTTCGTGAAGGTTCCTTAAATAGGAATAGGGTACGATAAAAGAATAATAACAAGCCTCGATGTTTCAGACTCACGCTGACAACTTCGTGAGCTGGATAAAAGTTTAATAAACAATACCAGGGTCCCCAAAGCAGAATTTTCTGGCACTGTCTGCGATACCAATTGTCAGGGAAAAATTGTCTGCAACTAATCTTCGTATGGTTACGTGCATATTTATTGGCTTTTACTGAATAATTTTTCAGTGCTTTATTCTATTGATCTGGCTCTTCCACCAGCGGAAAGGTCTCGTCGAGACGATTAAAATGGTGTATTGGAATGTCCAAATCGGTCAAAAATTGGCAAAACGGCAGAAATTTGATCAAAATGGCACGTTTTGTCTGCGACTGTGCCAGATTATCTGCGACATAGTCGCACATTGCACCCTTTTCTGCCTTCGGGACCAGGGTTAACCTACCAACTTTGCCATTTTTAACCTATTGAAGTACAACATGGATTAATTTTGTGAGAAAAGATCTCACATGCCAGCCCTCTGCACACCCCCCCCCCCCCAGCCCAAAGATGCCATTCACTGTTACTGTTGAGTTGAGGGCTAGAGTACACACTGCCCTTAACGTTTCTTTATTTGTTTTCGGCCCCCTTCAGTGAAAGCATTAAGGCTTCAGAGGCTATGATCTTGCTCGAAGGTCAAGAATTCAATTCCCACTCAGGCCCAGTAGGCTAGCAGAAAATGCTTAACCAGTCTGCGACGAACATAATGAGTGCCCACAAATGAGTGCCTGCAGGGTAACCGTTAAAATACAGTATTTCAGGTACTTTTCTTCTTCTTTTTTTTAAATACAGAACAGACTTACAGAGTATTACCCATTACATTTTTTCGTACAGGAAGGTATTATGGTAAAATTATATACTTTTATGTTCAATCCAGAAAATTGACTTTTTACTGGATTCTTTATTTATTTATCACTTGAAAGTCAATTTTCTGCAATTTTCACATTTACTTTAAGATACGTAATACGTTGGACAACTATCCGGTAGCCACCACAGGCAAACTACTTAAAACATGGTAGAAACTTACATTTGCAGCAGTTCTGGAAATGACTGAAATTAAATGATCGGCAATTTTGTTTGGAACGCTGACATTACTGTCATTAGTGTCGACAACAAGATGCTCCAAACTTCGATATTTGGGTAGCTTTCAAAAATGTCCTGGCATTTTTATAGGCTACTCAGTTGGAGGGCCGTTTAGGAGAATGAAAACTCTTTTGTCTACTGAATCCACTTCAGAGTCACGCCCATCGAAGCTTCTCTTCGTCATTTCATAAATACGGTGCAAACGTGTTTAATCATAGGTTTGAACAGAGGAGAAATAAACCACTCACATTTTCGATTTACAGCCAACAGAAAAAAATCTGCGACATACGGCACCCGTCACCGTCTTTCTGCTACTGGGCACTCTGACATTTAAGTCCAAAAGGCAGCAGAGATAAGTTTGCACCTGTATTTATCCCACACTACATGTTCGGGATATGATTTCAAAATTTTTAGTATTCGTTAGTTTTACTCTCAGGTTACAGGCTTCGAGTGAAAACCGTAGCTGTATTATCAACAAAAGCTTTAGGACTACTGAATTTACCTGTGCCAAGCATACTCCCCCCCCCCCCAACAATGCCAGAATTAGTGCTTTCCCCGCCTTCCCCACCACAAGCACCACCGTAAGACGCACCCTCCTCCTGAACAGGACCAAAACCAGTCCAAGATGCCACCTCATCCAAGAACAGGACCTCCGTTTCTCTGCCCTACAATCGTACCATAAGCAGTTTCCATCACCGGATCTACTACTTTCATTCACACAGACCACGGATGAAAAGTATCTATCATCGGTCGGTAGCCTATTCTCCATGATCTTTCTAGGGATGCACAGAAAAACCGAATACCAAATATACAACCGAATACTTAAGTTGCCGAATACCGAATACCGAATATACAACCGAATAGTTAAACTGCCGAATACCGAATGCTGAATTATTCGGCTGAATACTAGACCGAATACCTGTAATTTAAACATATTTGATCATTTTTTCCTTCGTTTAGAAATGTCAGAAGACAATTCCTCACAAATCAAAAAATAAATGCTTAGCTTAACGTTCCTACATTCACTCAATTACATAAATTTATACTAAAAAATATTCGGCCGAATACCAACGAATCTTAACACTATTCGGCCGAATACCAAATATCACTATTCGGCCAAAATCAGTATTCGGCCGAATACCAAATATCACTATTCGGCCAAAATCAGTATTCGGCCGAATACCAAATATCACTATTCGGCCAAAATCAGTATTCGGCCGAATACCGAATAGCACTATTCGGCCAAAATCAGTATTCGGCCGAATACCGAATACTTGAATTTTTGGCCGAATAGGCCGAATACCGAATAATTACCGAATATTCGGTGCATCCCTAGATCTTTCCACCAAATCTGCCTACATCTTCACGTCACCGCATCTGTTCTCTCTAAAGTCTAGTCTCAGACAGATAACACTGTAACAATTCCTGTATCATTGCTGACGCTCCTGACTTCTCAGTATAGTGGAAGTTACGGAACCACACCACCCGAAGTTTTGTTTTATTTTTTTATGGTCAGCTGAACTGAACTATCAAGCCCCAGTTTATCTTTAGTACCAGTGGATTAACAGAGCCATCAGCTTAAAAGATGAGACAAGTAGTCGCCCACTACTTCATCACAATGTCCTCAAATGATACACTTACAATCACGTTTTGAATAAAATCAACACTGTTAATAAACCCAGTGCCTCTTGCCCCGGTTAGGTCAAACTGTTTCAAGCCGATCTTGAATTGGACGAGTTGCCAAGACCGCAGCTCTGAGAATATGGATCCCGGCAAACAAAATAAAAAACCTACATTTAGGCAAACTTATATTAGATCTAGTTTGAGTTGGTTAGGTTAGGTTTTGTTGGGCATGTTTTCGTCGAATTCACCGGGACCAGAGTCTGTTAAACAAGGGAACCCCTCACCGGGACCAGAAACACGGCTGTTTAAAAAAAAAAAAAAAAAAACCTCAATCAACAACATCCACGGTACGAGTGACGAGTATAGTTTACATTACACGAAGTTGGCGCCAGACCTGTGTTAATGATTTCTTCTGTATCGCTCCAACTCCTGCTCTCCGATGCATCGTTTCTGTCTGATTAAATTTTCACGTGACGAACCAGAAAAGATTTACGCTTGTAAAACCAATTAAAACTACTTCAGACGGAACTACAGCGACCAACACAACGTACGC
>JAHWFP010217498.1:0-29593 GCA_023313725.1 Lithobius niger | reverse complement strand
TGTCGGATGGGAGATGGGATATCTTGCCCTGGATCCATCCTGTCCATTCCCGCAACTTGCTGGCCGAATCTGTCATTAGATGGCGCCACAGCATTTTTGGTTTTGCTGTTTGATGCTTCGTTACTGCAGAAACCAGCCAGTTGCTGTCGGATGGGAGATGGAATATCTTGCCCTGGATCCATCCTGTCCATTCCCGCAACTTGCTGGCCGAATCTGTCATTAGATGGCGTCACTTTGGCCAATCTCACGTTTTTGCTCAATTTCTTCCGCCTAGCCAAGTCATTCATATCATAAGTGATTTCTTTAGTAGAATCCTTCTGCTGGTGGTCTTGCAATACATTTGTAGCATCATTGGGCATTTTTCCTGGATGACGAATGACGTCTTTATTGCTGGCTCCTACAGAAAGTGCCACAGTTGCTGCAGCCTGCATTTCCTGCGGGCAATCTTCCCGCTCGCATCTACTCGGTTCTGTCTGCTGGCACCTTTCAAAGTATCTTTTCAGTTGACACACATGAATAGGCCCATACAACTTCCCCGTGTTGCTGTGCTTCAAAATGAAGAAGAGATTCGTTTTCTTTTTATGAAAAAAATGGGCCTTCATATCTTGACATCAAACCTCTAGCCGCATCTGACACTTTGTTGCTCAATTTGTGTACTTGATTGACTACCAGATCTTCTACTCTGAAAATGCAAGGTGCCCTTTTCTGATCAAAGTATTTGTTCTGCCTGCTCCTTGATTTTTCTATAGATTTGACTGCTTTCTCATGCATTTCTTGAAAACCTTTTATAACTTCCTGTTGTGTGTTAGCTCTAAGTTGAGCTGATTCCGGATGCTTTGCAGCTTTTATGTTTTCAACTTGTGCACTCCAAGGGCACGATAAATTTCTTCCTGTTACAAGTTCTACTGGGCTGTAGCCTGTTGTTGAGCTTACTTGGGATCCGAGAGCAAACGCTATGCCTTCTAACCGCTCAGACCAATCGCTGTGATTTCCCACAAAAGTTCTCAGAAGATGCTTAATTTCCTTGTTCGTTCTCTCAACTGTGTTTGAGCAAGGGTGATAAGGGGTTGTCGTGTCTGCCCTTACTCCGAACGATGCCATGAGCTCCAACCACACATTACTGATGAAAACCTTTCCAAGGTCGGAGTAAATTCTTTCAGCCAAGCCCCAGTAAGAAAAAACCCATTTTAGTGCGCTTGCAACCTGTGGAGCTTTACATTTTTTAGGGGGAACATGTCATTATGGGAAAAGGTTCCGGGTAAAGTGAGTGTGAGTACAACACTACGAGTATCCATTTATAACCACTCTTAGTCTTGGTAAGTTCTCCGACCAGATCAACAGATATTTGTTCCCAAGGGAACTGAGGAATGTCCATATTCTTCATAAAACAAACTGGTTTGGTTTTAGAAGTCTTCATCTTCTGACTTGTCACATGTCTTGACATACTGTTTCACTTCCTTTTTTTTCATTCCAACCCACGTCACAGTTTCTTGCAGACGTAGGAGCGTGTCTTGAACACCACCATGTCCCATTAGAAGTGAATCGTGCGCCGCTTGTATGCATTTTGACTTGAGAGCTTTTGGAACAAGAATCTTGTTACTGTTGACACCAGCCGCCATGTCTCTTACATTCTTTGGTGGATATGCCTTGACCAGTAATCCTGCATGCAGATGAAACTGACCTCTGCAGGGCATAGTTCCCTAACAATCTCTCCCAGAGACAGACCCCCGGTTTCCCTGTCTCTGACTCTGGCGACCTTACTTTGGATAAATGTATAGCAAAGCTCTGCTTGCCTGAATTCTTCCACAGTTGGAAAGTTCAGAGGATAAACTGAGACATTTGGCTCCTCAACTTGAAGTTCTCGTAAACTTCCTGTTCGTGTGGATCAGCGTCTTCGTACATCCTAGATAAGGCATCAGGAGCCTTACGTACACTTCCTTTCTGGTATTAGATAGTAAAGTTTAGTCCTTGTAGTTCCAAAATCCAACTGGCTAACCTCCCTGTGAGTTGTTTAATAGATTTCAGAAATGAGAGCGCTGAATGATCCGAAAAGATGGTGAATCTAGTGTTTTCAAGATAGGGTTTGAGTTTCCTTACAACCATACATAATCGAGAGCATTTCGACCTCAGATATCCCATAATTTTTCTCAGGATTTGTCAGCCGTCTTCTAGCAAAGGGCACAGGTTGTGGTCCTACACCTTCCTTGTGCTGCAACAAAATGGCCGCCAGGCCTGTCAGACTCGAAGCACAATGTATTTGAAAGGGTTGGGATAGATCAGGTAGCTTGAGAGTGGCTTCTATCAATTTGTCCTTCAGACTTGCAGTGATTGTGAGCAGGTAGGTGTCCAATTCCATTTCTTGTATTTCATCAGTAAACCACACATCTCTGCAGTAAGATCATGATGGGATTTTATGAAGCTGCTAAAAAAAAACCGAATAAACCTTACGCCCTTTTCAACTGCTTCACTTTTTTAGGTTCAGGGTAGTTCTTGATGATTCCCACCTTATCTGGGTCCAGACTGATGGATCCTGGTTGAATTAGATGGCCGAGATATTTGACCTGTCTAACACAAAACTGTGTTTTTCTTGACAGAGGCTGTTAATCCTGCATCTTCTAGCTTATTTAGAACTATGGCAATGTGCTTCATATGCAAATCGAATGAGTCGGAGTACACTATAAGGTCGTCACTAAAATTCATACAGAAATCAAATAGTGCCTCATCCAAGACCATGTATGTTAATCTTGCAAAACTGGCCGGTGCACCACTCAACCCAAAAACCATGCGCTGAAATGTGAATGACCGCCTGTGGCATCGAAATGTGCAGTACTTCTTGATATTCTCTTCCAGGGGAATTTGAGGATACCCTACTTTCAGGTCAATGATAGTAAGATATTTTGCTTTTCCCAACATGCCAAATATTTGTTCTGCATTGTTAGCTGTGTAACTGTCAAAACGAGACCTGGCATTGAGCGGGCGAAAATCAAGACAGACGTGTTTTTCATTAGGATCATCTTTCTTGGGAGACAAAACAGGAACTGTATTCCATTCATAAAATCCTCTTTTGATAACCCGTTCTTGTAGCCACTCATCGACTTGTTTATTTATAATTTCTCTCGTAGCATGGTTGACTGGTTTGAAAGGTATTCTTACAGGTTGTGCATCAGGCTTCAACTCAATTTTGTTATTATAATTATTACGACTACACTCCGATAGTTGGAACCAACTTGAACGATGCGAACCCTAAAATTAGAATAGTCGTTCAGAACCAAGTTCTCGTCCCCATCCTCATCAGAGTTACCTACACGTGAAGGGTGCCCTGCGAAAGTCAGGAGATGGGTCAGCATATGCAGCAACCAATAAGATAGCTGTTTCTGTACGGATTAGTGCACGCTGGAATCACAGTACCCATGGCTTTCAAACACTGGTACTCGGATATATGTAATAATTGGATTTCAGACTGGGAGAGAGTTGGACCACAAAAAAAACTGTACCATCCTCAATCATTGCAGCCTACGGGTACTCATGTGAAACTGAATTCTGAAATGCAAATCTTGCCAGTAGAAACATGTCGAATGTTCACCGAGGCTTACTTAACTTTAGGAAACAGTATTAAGGCAAGTCGCTATGACCCTTAAGTTAGATCATATGTTGAAGTTGAAGTTGTGACATGGGGGAATAAAATGAAAAAGAAGAAAAAACATGGGTAAATAAATAGATAAGTAAGTAATAGATTAATTACGTATTCATCAACCCCCTCTCCCCCTTTAGTTATTAGTTTCCCAGAAGAAAGGGAGTTGAAACAAATGAAGGCCCGAAAAACGCCAAGTGGAGTCCAACTCTCAGTTAAAGATGAAGCCAAAAGTATCTCTACTAGTGACTAAAATGCAGCAGTCGAGAATTCAAAAGACTCGAACTCCAGGCTGGGAATTATTTCTTAAATTTTCACATATACAAGTCCAAAAACATGCCTTCCTCCTCCCAGCTCTTTCTACCATCGGAGTGACACTGGGTGGTACTGCTGGATTATCAAGGCAGTCACCTATGCCAAGACTAGGGCAAGACAGCTCGAAGATATAAAGCGACACAACGCGATGATGGACGCAGTAGCCTAGCAGAAAGGCAGCGGATTAAAAAAACGCTACTAGAGGTGTTAACAGATTTTATCTCAAGTTGGCGTTCCGTTAAACAAGCTGTTAACTAACTTAAACCTCACTAAATATGCTGAAATGTTTGGGAACCGTACATTCAGAGGATTTTATTCGAAAGACCTGTTACCTACACGTCCGAGAGCATCCGAGTGAGCAATACTGAACTTACAAGATTCGGAAGCCGGGAATGGCACTCACTGGGTTGCATATTGCTTAAATTAAGTTCATGTGCATTCTTCTTCGCTTTATTTGGTTTAAAACCGCCTACAATTACCTTTGAAACAGGAAAATCAAGGATACAAGGATACAAGTGGTCAATGAGATATTACGCTGACTATATTGTTTAGCCGTACTATGTTATTTTAATAAAGGCTATACTAATTTATTCGAAGTGGTTGACAAAATAAAATAAGTCATGAATTTTTGTTGAAGCTTAAATTAATTTCTGAACAGAGTGAACTATTTTTTTTCTTATTATAAAACAACACTTTATAGTATTATTTAAACATCTATCTATCTCTAACGTCAAATACGCATGCATCATGGAGACCAAACACGGACATTTCATGCTGAGTAAATATATCTACACTAACGTTCAAAGCACACCCGAAGGCGGTTCGATCCTTGTATTCAACAACCGAGAATTTACCAACGAGTTGAGGCTTAACTCCATAGAATGGGAAGATTTCTACCGACAACACGAAAAAAATTAACAAGTCGGTACTCGAGCAGTGGAGGACCAAATCTAAACCTAAAGATGACAAACAATGCACGTTTCATTGGCAAGGTTGGGAATTAACGACCGTAGGCCCATACAAAAGCTCCATGGATCCTGATTCGGGACAATTCAAACCATTCATCGAAATAGCTGCAGAATGCTAATCGATCTATTGGGGGCTATCCGTAATCGAAAAGACACATGCTCTCTTTTACCATGGAGATGACTAAACTCTGCAGCCGAACCAAAATTCAACTCTTGCTGTGCCTTAAGATAACGTCTGTATGTGTAGGTGATGAGAAAATGGTCAAGGTGAGATTCTCGAATGACGACATGCAAGTTTACTTTATCAAATACGACCCCAAGACAACGGCTGTAGTAACGCTCATGCAACTAACGTTGTACAAATGTTCCGAATTGTTTAACCACTTCCCAGACACCGACAAACTCATGGATCGGACTACCTAAGAAACATTAACATATAGAACAATGTTTTTTAAAATTTAATACTGGCTAATAACATGGGCACTTATAAAGATGGACGGGAGATTCCAAATTCCAAAACCGTTTTTCTCTTGCCCTTTAATGGAGCGTGTTGTATATAAACAACGTTGTACATTTAAATTATTTCCCAGTTAACCGCTGAAGTTTCGTTCATGGACAGTGTTGTAGGCGCACAACGTAAGATGCTGCCATCTACCAGCAAGTAGAAACTCTACTTGTGCATCCGGGAATTTAGAGTTTGTTGGCATCCAAAATAGCGATGTGCATTTTATCATTATTGCTGTGCATCGGGAAACTGTGGTTTATAAACAACATTATAGTTTCTAGTAAAGCCTTACAAAATTTTTTTTCGGTTGATATGTCTTTAGGTTGGTAAATACAGCACAAATTTGTTTAAGTTTCATTTTGTTTTGGATCTGGTGAATTTACATTTGTCCCTTAAAGGGTTAAATGTTTTATTATTTTTGATGTTCATTGGGACACTGTGGTTTTTATACAACATTACAGTTTGTAGTAAAGCGTTACAAAAAAAAATTTTTGTTTGATATGTCTTTAGGTTGATAAATGCAGCAAAAATTTGGCAAGTTTTATTTTTTGGTCTGGTGAATTTACGTTTTCCTTTAAATGGGCTTGGACCAATACACCCATCTAAATCTATGATTAAAAATCCTAAAAAATTAACTTGGTGGCAGCCATCTATTTGAGTGGCCAGGGTGTGGGGATAGTTAAAGGAGACATAAAATTCCAAACTGTTTTGCTCTAGGGCTAACGGTTCGTGAGTTATGGCCAGTTAATAACAACATGAACTTGGTGGCAGCCGACCCAATTGTTGAACTATTTCGACAAACTAATGCATCAGACTACCCACAAATAAATTTATCACCAAAACGCATTTAGCAAAGTAACATTAACATATAGAAAAAATTTTTAAATTTAATACTGGGTGAACCAACCTTTTTTTGCCATCCTATTTCCCTTTTGTCTATTAGCTAAAGTTATCACTTCATATTTCGTCAGCCTTCACTACAGCATTGCGTTTTCTGATTCACGTATTACGCAAAACATCAATTATATTAAAGCACTCAAGGCAAGCATGATCATATTTACTATTCCATGAAAACACATTTCCAAGCTCATTTTAATGTTCAAAAATTACGTACCACTTACCCGGTTGGAAAAAATGATGCAGCCAAAGATAGAAAAATGGTCAGTTAATGAACACGTGTGCCAGAGGGTACAAGCATTTGGAACGCTTTTCACCAGCTTAAGTGATACAAGGTAGTGTACTGACCACCTGCAACAGATGTGTTGGGAAGAAACAGTTTGCAAGCAATTGTTGATTTTGAAGCCAGCAGCAGCAAACTGGTAGTTGTATCCATCTAGTGCATCTACAGCATCTAGCTATTAAAATACACACATATAACCAATAAACTCAAACATTCTTCCAACTTCTACCATTCCTTCCCCAACTCCTTCTCCTCCCAACCATTCTACCCATCACACCACTGGAAAAGAGGCTCAGTACCCTGATGATACGAGAGAGAAGCTAGTAGAAGTTTAAAGAAATTATTCTTTAAAAGAATTATTATTATCATTAACCTCCACTTTTAACTAATAATTTTGGTATACTGGTTAGCATCGACGCCAATGATTCAAACGAGCCAGGTTCGAAACGCAGAGCAGGATTTCAGGAATATTTTTTTAGCAGTAAAACCGCACAAACAAATAAAAATACTTTTCAGTGAGTTTTACTCATTTACTTGAAGTCAGTGTCTGTGACCAAATCGTATTTTCCTACTACTTATTTCCGCTTTCTTTTTATATTTACCCCCGAACAAAATCTTATATTACAACATCAAAATGCTATGGTAGTCTTAACAACAATCTACACAACTGTTGCGCTCCTTTACGGGTTTACTTTGAAACTGATCCTCAGTAGCACTAATGCTAGTCGACGGCACTCCGTTGGTCACTCGTGTACCAGCTTGTATCTGATTTGGCCTCCGTTTCTTTGTTTGCTCTGTTTATTATTAATGTGTTGCCACATAATTTATTATCCATAGTTATTTACTATGTTTTCCATTGTTGTTTAATATATTTGATTAATTTTTAACTTGCAGTAATTTAATGTTTTTGACCATGCCTAATGTATACTTCGTGTTAGTATACATTACTTCTGGGAAACTGATAACTGAAGGAGAGTTGACGAATACATAATTAATCTATTTACTTACTTATCAATTTATTTACTCATCTTTTTTCTTCTTTTACATTTATTCCCTTCATGTCACAACTTCAACTTCGACATATGATCCAACTTGAGGGTGATAGGCCAAATTAAATGTCAAAGACACGTCAATCATTCTGGATTTAAGTCTCTCACTCTATTTCAATCTCACCCGTTCTATTTTTTGCCTCATCGACTTTTAGCTAAGTGATGACGCATGTAATGAGCTGGCCTTCGTGACACAGCAATGTCGTCTCTTGCAACCAGGTTGCTCAGCATGGCGTTCGTTGACTCCTCAGCAATGATGGACGCTGGTGTTAGCCCTCGCTCAAAATTTACGTCCTAGAAGTTGTCAGCAAAGAGGCTTTCTTGCCTAATATGCACCCAGCCCATTCCTAAGTTTATTAGTTTTGAATATTATAATACATTATGCGAACAATATTGAACTGAGTTGTGACCATCAGCTTTGGTAAACACTACGTTTTGAAAGATGTCCATAGCTGTGTTGTGCGTGTGGGAAAAATTCATGGTGCCGAGCGGCTTATAACTTTTAACCAATTTCTAATATCCGTTTGGCCTGTATAATTTCAGTCTGTATGAGGACAAAAATTCTTGTAACGAAGTGTCGTTTCCCTTTTGCTGAAGCACACCTATGAGTGTTTTGCCTGATGCGTGGTTTGCTTCGACCAAAAGTGTTGGGCTTTGAGCCGTCAAAATCGTTGTAGCTACATACTTCATTTGTTGTTGGCTTATGTGTGGGGTTTAATCATGGGCGAATAAGTGCGTTGTATATTCTTGAATGAATGGCGACGCTGAGTAGTCAGCCGATGGAACTGAACAATTAACTTCATTGTCATTGTTGTCGTGTTATTAGTCTTCTGTACAGCCGTACCGGCTGAGAATACTATTGCAACGACTTTGTCCGTCCGTCCGTCCGTCGCTTTTTTCAACTTCGCAACGGTACCAGAAATTGACGACCACTCTTTACAACGTTCGATTCAGTGTTAAAAGTTAGTTAAAGAACATGGCAAATTAAAACATCGTTGCCTCCTTATAGCTAATAGACTTCTTCGACGTAACTAAATTAAATAATAACATTTCATCGTCGAATTGAAGTCCTAAAGATTTGTGTTAACGCAGCCGTAAAAACAAAAACATTTTAGCTTCGTTTAAAAGAGTCTTGTCGCTTTGTTGCATGAATGAATAGGCTTACGATCGAACCAAATTCTCCATTTGGCCTATCGAAACTAACACTGCCGTTAAAAAAATTAGGCCTAAAAAATGAAAATTGGATCTAAAATCACGTTACCATGGCAACGTCAGTAGTTGCTACAAGTCTGGCTGCATCGTTTCTCTTGCCCCTTCCCTACTACCACTGATCTATATTAGGCTACGTCGCGCATTACGTTGTAACACTGTAATTGTGTGCGGGGAGGCATACCGTGTTGCAAAAATGAATAGGCTTACTGTATACAATCCAAATCTCCGTTAGTTGCTACTTAACGAAATTAAAGTTGTAAATAAGCCCTAAACGCTGACAATTATGCCTAAAACGTAAAATTAGCTTAAAAGCTAACACACTTGTAACGGGCAATTCTGATGGTTACTGTTTTTAAGTTATATAATAGAGATAGCTGTTGTAGTGCATGATAGAGGTGTGCGCCTCAACATTGGAAGTGGAGGAACTACAGAAGACCAATGCGACTAGATAGTCGCTGTAACCCCTTGTTTTATATTGTGGTGATTTCCTCAGCGCATCTCTATTGCTAATTTTAACTGTACGAAGCCTTTGGCTCGGTTCTGGATAATGAACAATTAACTTAAGTCATTAATGTTATTGCCTTATCATCATGTGTTGTAGTGATTTGAGAGCACATATCTGTTTTAAACTGAACCAAACCTTGACTTGGTTTTGAATTGATTAACGACCTTACGTCATTACTGTGGTTAGTGCTGGATCCGGTACTGGAGAGCTGTTGTTAATTTTGACTAGAATAAACCCAGAACTTATTTTCAAGCATGATGAGAGTGGTGTTCTTGTAGTGAATAAAGTATGTGTGTGTGTGGGGGGGGGTTAACTAAATCCTTTTCTATTCAAACTAAATTTGCACTATGGGATTTCTAGCCTATCAGTACCTTTAGCCCCTCCCCCACCCTCGAGTTTCTTGCTATGGACACAGTCATTACTATATTTCCCCCACCGCCTCCGAATTCGGTCATTCAGTAAACCACTTGACATAACTAAGATCAAAATGTTGGTTTGTTTGTTTGCTTGTTTGTGTGTGTGTGTCTGTCGCCAGATTACCGAGATTCCCAACCTTAATTCTTATCTCTTTTGTTTGTGTTTCCGCAGTGGGAATCTCGATAATCTTATTTTTGTTTGTTTGTTTGTATCTCTGTCAAACGAAATTGTCTGTATAAATAGTGACGGAATTGTCATTGTCATTACCCTGGATCTGACTAAACCTAATGAACGCTTGAGCGACTGCTGACGGGTAATCACTGTATTGTCACGCAAAAGGGAAATCACAATCCTAGTTCTTTCTATTTGAAGACCTAGTGTTTAACATCTTTTGTAGAATATTTTATTTGAAAAAATATTTTTAATAATGATCGACTTTTTTTTACCTCATTATGTTTAAAATTTTATTCCTTACGAGTAACTAGGGCAGTCTTCCCCCCCCCCCCCGTATATGGCCGGTTTTGTAGAGCATTGTTGTGATTTCTCGTTTGAATGAAAATAATAATAATAATAATAATAATAATAATAATAGTAATAATAATAATAATAATAATAGTAAAATAATAATAATTTTGTTGCATTTAGACAACTCGAAGTTCAAATAACTTGTGTGAGTGCAATATTACATACACATACATCTTTCAATAAATAAACACATACACATATACTTAGTTACACCATATTTACAAAATGACACATACTGGATCCATTTAATATTACATTTAATAGATAATTTAGCCTTACTTTATTTCATGATGTTAGAAATTTCTGTAAATGTGGTTTAATTTTTGAATGCTATCATATTGTTTATTTTTAGTTCCATGTATATTATTCCAACGTGGTATTTGGTATCTGTATGCATTTTTCCTTAACCGTGCTTGTTTTTCAATATTTCTATTCTTAAAATTATTAACAAAATAAGTATTTATTATAATTATTCTTATTTCTTAGTTGCCTTATTGTCAATATTTCTTTAGTTTTAAAAATTTCACTTGTTTTTGTATCTCTGTTACCAAAAAACATTTTAACAATTTTATTTTGTAGACTTTGCAATTTATTAAGTACATACTCCGATCCAAACCCATAGATTTCAATTCCATATCTTAGTAAACTCTCAATCCATGCATAGTAAATTTTTTTTTCTGTTTAATATATTTCCGATTTGATACATCTTTGTCAAGATAGATCTGAGTTTATTGATTAAATTTTTTATATGTGATTTAAAACTCCAATGTTTATCAATGAACACTCCCAAGTATTTTGTTTGTTCAACTGACTCCAATGTTTGACATTTTTGTATACAATTTGTTGTTCTAATATTATTCCTTAAAAAATCGCATTCTTCACTATGCAGCATTATTTTTGATTTTTCTATTGATTTCATTTTTGGTACTATGATTTCCAAATAAACAGTTTTTTCTTTACTTATCTTCATTTCGTTTTCTACCAACCAACAATTTAATATATCGAAATCATGTTGTAAGTCCTGTAACATTTCTTCATGACTTTCATTTATAAAAATCAAAATCATGTCACCTGCAAATAAGAAAATATAAGTTTTTTCTATTCCTGATTCAATATCATTTACAAAAATTAGAAAAAGTAGCGGTCCCAACACTGATCCTTGCGGTACTCCATATAAAACTTCTGTCGAATTACTCATTTTATTTCCTATTTTTACCATTGATTGTCTGTTGTTTAAATAGCTTTTTAATATTTGAATATTTAATATTTAATATTTTCCGTGCAGTCCAAAGCTTTCGCACTTTTCAAGCAAATTTTTTTTGTCAAACGAATCAAAGGCTTTTTGTATATCTATTAGTATTGCTCCAACGTATTTTCCATTGTTTAATGTCTCCGTTATAATTTCATTTATATCTACTAACAGTTTATTTGTTCCCTTCTTTTTTGTATACCCATATCGTATCTTGGTTAAAACATTAAATTTTTCCAAAAAAGATTTTATTTTGTCCGATAAAAATTTCTCAATTATTTATTTATTACAGATAATAGCGAAATTGGTCTATAGTTATTAATTTCTGATTTAGATCCTTTTTTGTATAGTGGTCTTCTTGTACTTTTAGAAGATCTGGCCACTTTTCCTCCTAATAATTTTTGTTATCAATTGACAGAAAAAATTTGCTGAGTTTTTACTTGTTGTTTTGATATGTTTTGTTATTATTTCATCATATCCTACTGAGCTTGTGTCTTTCAAATCTCTTATAATTTTCACTATTTCCCATTTAGTTGGATTTTCAATTAACAATGTTTCCTTTATTTTTTTAGTTAATGGTTTTTTCGTTTGTATGTTTCTTTAAAGAATTTACTATTTGTTATATATTTTGTTTGTTGTTTATTTTTTTCTCTTAACTCTGCAACCTGTTTATTAAAGTGTTTATTAAATATATTGCTTGTAGTAATTTGATTATGTTGTGTAAAATTCATCTTTATTGTTTCATCAATGTTTGTTTTATTATTATTCTTTCCCGTTATATCATTTACGACATCCCATAGTGTTTTATTGTTTTTTCCCCTTTTTGGATCTCATTCTTATAAAAATTCTGCTTATCCTTTATTATTTTTTTCTGTACCTCCTTCTTAACATCTCTGTATTCCTTATGTAATTTTTCGTCAATTTTCGTTTCATTTTTTATTACTATCCATAATTTATTTCTTCCTACCGTTCACATTAGAATTTTTTTTGTTACGAGTTATTTTCTTTGTGTTCTTTTCATAGATTTCTAATATTTTAAGTTTAATTTCTTCGTATAGTTCATCAACTGATTTTGAGTTATCTAATTTCGTCCAATCTATTCTATTCAACTGTTCAATAATTTTTTTATCATCAATTTTTGAGTTGAATAACTTGTTTTCTTCCCCTGTTCTATCCTCCACGAATTTATCCGTTTTTTGTATATTTTCTGATCAATAGATAACATGCTATAAAATAATGATCTGATATTTTCTCTTCTATTGTCATACCATAATAATAATAATAATATAAGTTTGTTGCAAATGCAACCGGAATGGCAAGGTTATGGTGACTGTTGACTGCCATCCGATGTTAAAACTAAAATAATTATAAATTACAAAAGTTAAATAATTTAAAATTTTGAAACGTAGACGATGGCTCGGCTGCAGAGGAAGGGTTGACGGTATTGGGTTAGGGTCACGAACGCCATACCACCAAGGTTAGTTCTACCAGGAACACAGTGGTACCGTATGGCATCGCCAAACATGTGGGACAAGTGAAGGGAAAAGCCGGGTGTAATTGTCAATGTTTCTTAAAAAATATTAATAAAATAATGCAAATAAAATATCCATAATAAAGCTTGGCCAAAGGCAATTGTCAATCTTAGTAATAGTTATTGGTTAGAAGCGAGCAGTTATCTGTTTTTAACCAATGGCTGCGATCATTGGCCCGGCTTGAATATGCAAAGGTCGAGGGCGTCAGCCCGAGACTTTTGCGTACGAGAGCCGGGACATTGATTGCAGCCATTGGTTAAAAATCAATAACCGCAAGATTCTAGCCAATAACTGTTTTATGCCACGGTTGTGACGTCTAGCTAACTCTTATTTTATTAAAACATGTTTGTGTTTTGTGAAAATATGTCGATATGAATGAATGTCATTCCATTTTAATTTATGGAGGGTGGGGTGGATGGTAGACCGACGAATCCTTATCGTCCGTTTGTGAGGGGAGTGGGTGGGAAGGAAAATAAGCGTCATTTCGCAATATTTCACACTAGCCAGCTCGCTTGTGTTTTCGAAGCTTTTCGGAGTAATGAACTTTGATAAGAGGCCGCAGAGAGAGAATGACATTCTGGGAAGGTATGTAATTTATTTTGAGCGTTTGTAGTTTGAGAATTGTTTAAAAAATACGATAATAGGGTATCGGTATGAATGAAGGTCATTGCATTTTAGTTAGTTTAGTTTGCATTTTAGTTTGGGAGGGGGGGAGTTAATGCAGAGTGAATAGCTTGTAGGCCAGACATATAAGAGTTTGCAGGGATGGGATTTCATTCCTTTTTAGTAATTCGTTTTGTACGTTTTTATTGCGTTACGTTTTTTTTTTTGCACGCTGTATTTGGTTGTTGGTGTGTATGTTCCTGGTCACGTGATCCGGAAATGTCAAAAGTGTGGGTTATTGGTAAAAGTGTGGGCTATCAGCAAAAGTGTGGAATAACTTGATAACCCACACTTTTTTGCTATGACGCACACTTCTGGTGTTGGTTAACGGGAGTTAACCAATGGAAATTTAGCATGGCGTTGAGTTAGTGTGGCATCACAGCCGTGGTATAAATTTTCCGAGACAGAAGGTAATTGTACTGGGCCTAAACAATCTATGGCAGGCTGACTTGGTCGAGATGATACCGTACACTAAGCTAAATAAAGGATTTAACTACCTACTGACTTGAATTAACGTCTTGTCCAAGTTTGCTTGGGTCATTCCTCCTTAATCTAAAACCGGTCTAGATGTTACCGAAGCTTTCAAGAAGATACTCTCAGGAGCGACCGCCCCTAAAAATTTACAAGTCGATTTAGGTGGTGAGTTCTACAATAAAGACTTCAAAAAGCTACTTAGGTGTCATAACATCAACATGTACTCTACGTACTCTAAGAAGAAAGCGAGCGTGGTTAAAAGTTTCAACGGAACGCTGAAAACTCGAATGTGGAAAAATTCACCAGGCAGGGGAATTACAAGTGGATACACATTATCAACGAGTTGGTTTTGCAATACGACGACACGGTTCATTCCACCCAAAAACTGAAACCTAGGGACGTAACCAGACGTCACAAACCGTTGTTGAGACGAACTAGCCCTAAGCAACTGCTAAAGAAACCCAAGTTCGCCATAGTCACAAACCGTTGCTGAGACGAACTAGCCCTAAACAACTATTAAAGAAACCATAGTTCGCCGTAGGAATAAAGTCAAGATTTCTAAGGTTAAACAAATTTTCTGCAAAGGATTTTCCAAAATTTTACCAACGAAGTATTCATGATCCGTAAAGTGCATAAAACCCAATCAGTTACGTATATTTTAAAGAACGAGTCGGGTGAACCGATGCTCTTAGGTTTCTACGAACAGGAAATTCAAAAAACCCAAGTTCCAGTTTTATTTCTGTTGGAGCAAGTATTACGTAAAAAGAGTGGAAGAGATGGAAAAATGTTTTATTTCTTTAAATGGAAGGGCTATTACAACAGCTGGACGAATAATATAGATACTTTAAGCTGAATTTACGTGCCCATAAGCTAGAGTACCAACTGCATCGTCATAGACCCATCACTTGTCTTCGTAGGGACTGAAAGCCAACTTGTTGATGTAGATGGTTTTTAGTTCGTGCGCCTCCGAACGAATGTAAGACCCCACAGTTCTAATGACGCTATTATTAAACAGCACATTCTTGTACGTATCGCGCACCACTTGTGCTGTTTTCTTAATGCCTTTGCAAGCCATTTTGTTCTTCCCATCCGATTGTAAAACGCTGTAGAGCTTCGACTTTAAACCTAAAACTCGTCTTTCATCTTCCCCAATACGTTTTTGTTAATGTTGGAGTATAGAAATATTTCTTTGGGGTAGTCCGATGTGTCGAACAACGACGCATCGTCTTCCATGTCTTTGTAAATATTGTGCGTTTCTATCGAATAACGCAAACTATCTGTATCCGTGACTAGGAGTTTACATCTCTCCGGTCCGTACTTTTCATCATGTGGCCATAGTGAAACGGTAGACTAGAAACTTTGACAATTCCAAGATGCTAAAACCAACTACGATGGGCTTATTCAAGATGTTTGCGGGCGTCTTTGTACAAATTACCAAATCCTCGCTTAGAGAAGTGAGACTCTTGGTGCGCGGGTGAGACGCGTACTTGATGGCTTTCTCTTTCGTGTTGCTATCAAGACGTTGTTTCTCTTGCGCTTGTTTTCAATCATCTTCCCAAAAATAGAATTATTCACCAGTTTGTAGAGGTTTTTGTCAAAATCGTTAGTAGCTGCTTGCCGTTTCTCGTTATTAAACTCGATGTAAGGTTTCAGCCAGAGCGCTTGCTTAAAACTGATCGCTCTGTGTATTTTCTTGAGGATCATGCGGAGAGAAATATAGTATTTCATATTCCTGTAGTGCACCATGTACTTTGTCTTTGAGAAAAGGTTATGGTTAGCTTTAAGCCTTTGGTATACGTTAACCCAAGTCCTCGATTTCCCGATGATCGAAAGGAGAAAGTACAGACTTTGTGATATTCATGTGCTCCGGTGCTCCGATGGGAAATCTTGTGAGACACATGAAGCATATCCGGGTATTCCAAGTCCACTTCTAATATCAACCCCGTATCACTCTCGTCTTCGTAATTATCGAGGTTTATATCTTTAAGCTGGTCTTCCGGCACCCATTCGTATTCTCTGGTAGGTAAATACTCGCACAATACAAAACTGTACACATTTTTGAAGTCCAAAAATATGATGTAAGAATTCTTTTTATTAGGATCGAAGGTAGCTGGTATATTAGGGTTATTGGCTTTAGCGTATCTTCTAGCTATAAACGAGACACCACCTCTTATACCCTTTTCCACCATAAGATGCATGTCAATGCTAGTGAAGAGATACAAAGATGCTCCTGTCTTTTGGATGCCGCGTCCCAAGATAGGAAGGGTGTAGAAATGTAATTGGAGGGGTCCAATCCGTAACTAACCAAACTCGTCGCTCTAAAGTTTTCAAAGACATCGGCTAAAAGCCCGAAATCCGTCCACAAATACTGGTTGTGGTAATCTCCAAACGTTTTGCATTTGCCTAAATCCCAAATCTTCATCACGTGTTGTAAGATTCTGAGCAGATCGCTCCTTTCAACAACGAGGCAAATGCCGACATGGGAGGTAAACACTTCTCAAACACTTCCAAATTTGTCAGGTATTCATAGGGAAACACACCTTTTTGCTGAAGACCTCGTACGAGTTCCACGGATTCACCTTCGAAAAGCTTGTCCATGATGCTGAAGCTATTTAATTTCGAAGCTAGAGTTTCCAACGATGCCATCATTAACGCTACACTGTCTATGAAAGTAACCGCATAATTTCAAGCTGCTTATTCTTTCCTTGTTCTTAGCGATGATCCTGACATTATGCAGAGCCTTCAAATCTTTAAACTAATTGAAAGCCTTCACCATGAAATGTCGTATTTTTCGAAATTATGCATAACAACCGCTATGTTTTTGTTCGAAGTGTAAGCAAAGTTAAACTTACTCTGCGTGGCATCTCTAAATTCAATGGTGGTATGGTTGTGGTCTTGTACTTTCGTAAAGCCGTTAAACTTTTTTTGGGGAGGGGTAAATGTTCCTTTTTTGCAGATATGGCACACTGCAGCTTCTTTGTACAGCAACCACTGCTCCTTGGTTAAACGTGTCATTCGCTGCTTGTGGTATCCACATAAGTCACGATCCTTTTCTGCTCCTCTAATATAGATTCGAAGAAAATACTCCACCTATGTGGTCAACAATCACGTAGGCAAAACTGCAAGCTTGGTGCAAGCTTGGAAATTTTTAAACTGGATAACGTCGTTGTTGGGCAACGAGGTCTTTTTAAATGGAACTCCCTCACAAGAAGGAAGGTGGTAGCTTTCATACCTGAAACGATTTCGAAAACTGTGTAAGCAATACCTGCAAAAATACTTCAAGCGCTTGTTGGGGTTGAAACTCGCGATGATTTTGTCGAAGTCTTTTATCGTTACGTAGTGTCCGTTGAGAAGAAGCAAGTCAACGTGATGCTTACTTTCAACTAAGGAACTCACGCCATAAATGCAAGGCTCATCATCCTCGAAGCCGAAAACAGATACCGAAATGTAGTTGGCTTTTTCGAATGCTGCAATTTTGGATAAAGGAACCGGGTCCAACACACCTATAACTAACTTGTGCGCACGAGACAGGTAATGTTTCGTATCCCAATCATGTTGCAAAGATGGAACGGGGTGTACACTAGCCAACACGGACCACAGAAAACATCTATCATCTTCACTACGCATATTGACCAGTATATCGGGACCTAGTTTGAAGTTGTTGGGGAGTGCTACGTAACCTATCCCGGCAAAAGGTTTATAAATTCCAACGCATAGTTCAATGCACACGCATTGCTTGACAACCCATCCTTCCACTGCAAACTGTCCATTACTATGTAGAATCTCGTTTGACATTTCCGAAAGAACCTCCTTGCACCCCACTCTGACCAGGTTGGAGTTAAATAAGCTTTAATAGTATCCGTATTATCCGTAGCTTTTTCGAAGAGAATGTTTAATTCAATTTGAGCTTTTATGTTTACAATAAGACGTCAACATTGTTCTAAAAGATTTCAATATTTGTCCTCATAATCTTACAACAAAATCAAAGGCTGGTAGTGCATTTCATCCTGCGTAAAATCCTACTTGAAAGTTAAAAAGCATCTGTTGAAACCATCGCGCACGAGATCAAACCCTCCTAAATTCAAAATGAACTGCCTCACCTCGAGCTCGGTTTCGTCTGACACCTCTGTCTTAGCTTTCAAATCGTCAATCACGTCGGACAAGGCCCAGTCGATTCTGGTATCCTCTATTATAGGTACGACTAGAGAGCTGATGTTGTTTACTACCAGGTTGAAATTTGCTGTTATTTCAGAAATTATTCCTTCCTTTAACAGGGACTTCAGTTTAGGAAAAGTTAATTTAAGTCTTTTTTTTTCGAAGACTCTCCAATTTCCTTTCCTTGTTGTTTTACAGCCCCTCCACACTTGTTCCATTTATACGTGAGACTGTCCGAATAAGTCTCACCGCACGATTCGCAGGATACGTTACATTTTCCTTCGTGACACCTTTCGTGTCTATCTGTTGTTCCTGAACGTCTTTTTGCAGTATTGACATGAAAAAATCTCATTTTCAGACATTGGAAGCTCTCATTTTTTTTCTTCTTCAATCATCGTTAGTCTTTTTTTAATCTTCCGAAACCGTCTCTTCATTCGTCGGAAGAGACAAATGTGAAACCCTGGTGTGAACCGTAGCTTTGGCCAAATCGGGGAAATACCACCAACAAGCTTCGCAGTAATATATACTACCAACCTTGATTTTTTCAGGTGTAATCTTTTTTCCATCGCATTGGTCGTATTGCGCCAAAACTTCATCATAGGAAGAAACGAGTCCTCCACAATCGAGACACATAAAGTTTACCACGCAAGGCTTCTGCAGATGATTTTCCACCTCTTCTCGCGAAAAAGACACAACTTTGCATTTCTTGCACCCGAATCTCGAAAACACTTGGCAGCCATGGTTGATATAAAGACCAACGGAAATATCCGCGCCTTTTATACCCGTTCCCAGAGGGTTTGTATCCACGTGGTAGAAAGTCACACCACACATCCGTAAAACTTGTAAAAAATGCTCCCCAAACACCACTATTTAAAAACACAAAAATATTCAAATAAGAAGGAGGACGCAACAAGAAAGTCAGACGCCAAAAAACGCTCCCACAAACAGCAACACTTAAAAAAACCCGCAAAAAATATTAGAAACCCCCATCTGCAAAAAAAAGGAGGGGGCAGCAGAGTGGACTGTTCAAAAGGGCTTGTTTTCCAACATTTTATCTACTACTTGCCTCATCCTTCTAGATCCAGACGTTTCCTATCATATACGCCAAAATATCAGAGAGGAATTTGAAATTAAATTGATCTGTTACACACTCTCACGGGACCTAACCAACAGTGGTTGGACTCAAATTTGAACATACATGTATCGCTACTTCTCGAGTAATACTTCAAGTAATCATCCATTATGAGCCATTTACCCTGAAAGAAAGTCATGTAGAAGATGTTGGTTTTGATACAAACTGATGTGTTGCCAATGGGCGAGTAGGGTAGGTCTGTTGATTGGAATTGCCACCAACAAGGTTCGTCCAATCTTCAGGATTTTGTCTGTGTATCATGGATCAAAGTTATTTAAAATAAAGGGTCCCATGGAACCCACCGAGATACTACAGCATCTGCATCTGAAGATCTGCTATCACACACAATGTTTAAAATGTCTTGGTGAAGTATCACTACACAGCCACCACGCAAATGGCAATCCAAAGCACTGGCTTTTGCTATAAACCCTTTTGCAGAGCCAAAAAAAAAATGATATGACTTCTTTGATCTGAATAGAAAGAATGCTGCAGATGCCAGAAGTAGAACCTAGAAATGTTTTAACGTAACCCCTCTTCTTCACCCTACTCCCTTTTTTCTTATGCCTGGAACTACTTACTTGTACTCGTACCTCGTCCACTGCAAATAGAATGTGCCACTCAGACTCCACACTGTACTTGAGAAAAGGTTGAAGGATTACTGGCAAAACAGGCAGAGGGAAGAGACAGTATTGTTCAGTAGGGTATCAAGTGAGAGGAAGGGTGGGGCAAGATCTCCGAGCTCATTTTTGAATTCAGTTGGACTTGTTTGTTTTGAAATATAAGTAGGACGAAATTTTTAATATGAAGTAACTACGAAATCTTTTGTTGCTTTCACTATTAAATTGTTTTCCTTACTGTAATAATTATGATGGCTCGAGGAATGCGTTGTCACTCTCACTACTTTTTTTTAGCGTTTCTTCCCAAATTATTTCCTCAGAGAACTCACTGAGTACCCCAAGTTACCATTAGTTACGGGACCACTTGAGGCCTTTTCATGGATCTTTTTGCAGTTTGTTTCGATACATACGTGTACGTTTAGCTGAAAGACTATCGTGACCTTTTTTATTAACTAAGTTACGATAACAAACGTATATAAAGAATTGTAGTTATAGGCATAGACAGTGTTAGGCATAATAGCTAAACATGCCTTCAGAGAGTAAAAAGTTGTATAGGGACTGCCTTTATCGTCTACCTTTTTAGGTTAACCAAGTATGTAGATGACCATCTAGCAAAATAAGTGTGAATTAATGAACAGGTAAAGCAAATATCTTTTACACCAAAATTGTTCACACATAAGAGACAACACGACTGCCCTGCTCAACAGATCTGGTTCAATAAGAAGCTAGTAAAAAACTTTTTGGATGTACGGCGTGCATAATAAAGATGTAAACTATCAACAATGCATATCTAGTCACGCTAGTGTGTCGCTGCCAAGTAACAGTAGATCATCCGCTTGTTAAAAAATTGATTGTTGATAAAAAGACGGCCTCACTAGCAGACATGGGTCTGTTAACTGTAAACAACTAAAAGCATATTTTACCAAGTTGAGGATAAATTCTAATGCGACCGAAATCTTTCTAATTGTGAAAAATGTAAGAGGAAGGTCAGGTATAGAGAAAAGGATGCTTCAATACCGTTATATTTATGATATTGTGTAGCTTGCCAATAACTTTTTTCCCATGTTAAATCCCAAAGACTTATTAAGCATGGCTAGCTTAAAATTGGGAAGGCCAACGCTGCTGGGTTTTGAAATTTGAAACCAGGGAATTTAAATTTCGTTTGTTTTCCAAGTTGCAACCAAAGACAACGGCTTGAACAATCAACAATGGCCCTTAAATTTATTGTAAAAGCCATGACGTACTAAAAGCTGAACTGTAACGAAATTGAGCAAAAATTCACGTTGCCGTGGGTTGCGTACGAATAAAGGGATGTACGTTAAATGATGGTTACGTAACACTACGAACATCCACGAGCAAACGAGGTTTTTGCTAATAACTAGTGTTGCCAGATCCACAGATAAGTCTGTATTAGTATTAAAACACGCTTAAGCGTATAAAATACGGATGCAAGCCTTAAAATACTTAAAGCCCTAAAGGAACAGATATTAGAAAAAGACATGGAAGCCATCAGCATCGCACTAATACGTGTAAAAAAATCTCCAGCGACCCAAAAAACTAGCTGGAGCTTATTTTACACGTATTAGTGCGACGCTGATGGCTTACATGTCTTTTTCTAATATCTGTTCCTTTAGGGCTTTAAGTTTTTTAAGGCTTACATCCGTATTTTATACGCTTAAGCGTTTTTTATACTAATATCCCTTATGTTTTTTCTTGTTTTAGCAAGAATAACACAGAAAAGAACACTGTAATCACCTTAAAATAACTGTTATAAGAGAGTCTTTTCCATGGCTGATTCGTTTTATACTGCTAAGAGTGACTTTTGCACCCAATTTCATGTTTTTAGCTTGATCAATAAGAATTTGTTGCCCAAACCCCTGGGAGGCATCACGAGGAGGTTCCGGGGCGGGAGGGTGGAGGGGCACTGATGGCACTTTGGGTATTTCATTGGGGTCCATGGTTGGTTCGATTTTTACTGTTAAGAATGACTTGTGTACCAAATTTATGTTTTCTGCAAAATTCCTGAAAAAATGTGTTACTCCACTTAATGATTTCTACCAAGTTCTCTACAATAATAATTGCTCTGCCGATGCGAATACTGCAGTAACATCAAAATCGTGTTCAAAAGGCCCTGATCGGTGTTAATACCTACATTTTGAGCTGTTCAAATTGAAAATTGGTTTATTGGTTCGATCTCTAGGTGAGAACAAAAGTTCTAACCCACTTGGCTTTCCGTGTCAAGAATAATGTACAATGGAGTAAAAAGCACAGTAACAGATTATGTGAAGGCAAACCAAGCAGTCCTACATAAAAATACAAACAACGTTTCGAAAATTATCAATTTTCGTCTTCAGGTTAGCAATAAAATTAAAGCATGGCAAAAGCCACTAAGTCAACCTATATTAAAAGCATAGAACAGACATTTAAAACGGATAAAAGCTTTGCGACGTGGCATCCAACAGAGCAAGTGGGTCGTTGCTTTTCGGCTGCCATTTCTGCCACTTTTGAGGGGAGAAATTGGTGGTTTTTATTCGTTTTAAAAGTCTGTTTTATGCTTTTAATATAGATTAACTTAGTGGCTTTTGCCATGCTTTAATTTTATTGCTAACCTGAAGACGAAAATTGATAATTTTCGAAACGTTGTCTGTATTTTTATGTAGCACTACTTGGTTTGCCTTCACATAATAAGAATAATGTAGTTACATTAAAATAGCATGCGAAAGGCCCAAGGCCTTGTCCATACCTATGTTTTAAGCTATAGAATTGGAAAATCGGTTCTGTGGTTCGATCTCCAGGTGAGGACAGAGTCCCAACAGCAACATTAATGATTTCTGCCCAGTGCTCTGCCGTAATAATTGCTCTGCCGACGAGAATACTGCAGTCACATCAAAATCGGGTTCAAAAGGCCCTGGTCGGTGTTAATACCTACATTTTAATCTATACATATTGAAAATCAGTTCAATGGTTCGGTCTCTAGGTGGGAGAAAACGTTTTAGCCCATTTGGCTTTCCGTGTCAAGAATATTGTAGTTATATTAAAATAGCCTGCGAAAGGCCCTAGGCCTTGTCCATACCTACGTTTTAAGCTATAGAACTTGAAAATCGGTTCTGTGGTTCGATCTCCAGGTGAGGACAAAGAGTCCCAACAGCAACATTAATGATTTCTGCCCAGTGCTCTGATATATTAATTACTCTGCCTACGAGTATACTGCAGTCACATCAAATACGGGTTCAAAAGGCTCTGGTCGGTGTTAATACCTACATTTTAAGCTATACAAATTGAAAACCGGTTCATTGGTTCGATCTCTAAGTGAGAGCAAAAGTTTTACACCATTTGGCTTTCCGTGTCAAGAATATTGTAGTTACGTTAAAATTGCCTGCGAAAGGCCTTAGGCCTTGTCCAGTCCTACGTTTTAGGCTATAGAACTTGAAAATCGGTTCAGTGGTTTGGTCTCCAGGTGAGGGCAAAGAGTCCCAACAACAACAACAACAACAACAACAACAACAACAACAACAACAACAACAACAACAACAACAAGAAATGGCCATGCTGTGGACGCCGAACGGTTTGATTGTTGTCATTAAAATTTGTAATGTGGTGAAATAGTTACGACACGACCCCAAATACCGAATTTCGTTGGTCTATGTCAATTCTGGGCGAGACTATAGGAGTTCAAAGTTTGACATTTAACATGGAAGTTCATGCTGAGGCTTACATAAGGACCGCTACGGCGGTCCTTGATATCTACAGATTTTTACCAATTTTCCAGACAAAAATATTTTTTACTTATATTCATTAAAATATACAGATTTTTTTTGAATTTCTCGTCCGCGGCCTACATTTTAACTTACAGGTCCCGCACCTGTGCAAAAGTGATGGAGGTATAGTGATAGTTGTGACCCGTCTGGTCGTTGGAAATGGAAGGTTAAAGAAAAGTTAATTTCAGTGTTAACTTACATTTTTTTTTGCATGGAAATGCTTTATGACTAGATTCTTGTACAGGTCTCCCCACAAACAATTATCTGCTGATCCCACACAGTGTCATGCGTATAAAGATCAGTGATTAAAATGTTTTTTTTTTAAATAATAACTATGCGTCGCAAAAGAAGTTAAATCATATAATGACGGCGAAATTATCATTTTTATATGTCTTCAGATTTTTTGTGCAATTTACAGATATTTTGGCGAAAATTCTACAGACATTGGCCCCCCCCCCCCATCTGGCAACACTGCTAATAACCAAAAAAAAAATGATTCGCAGTCTGCTGTTTTAGTGACAGTGACCTTCGGGGGTTCCTCCATGACTAATTGTGAACGAAGAAAGCAAACGAACAAATTCTCAATTTTACAGATGTAACGGCTAATTATTTATAGACATAAAATTCCTCAAGAAAAAAGGAAGAGAGGAATATAAGACGGTGTAACTTTTTGTATGTTCACAGTCCAAAGTTACATGTGTATCTCAACTGTAAGCATCTAAAAGCATATTTTGTCATGTAGAGAACAAATTCTAGTGCTGCCGAAATCTTGAAAAATTAAAGGGAGGGTGCATTGATCAATAAAACAACTGAAGGGGATGTGCTGATTTCGTGAGCAAAGCGAACGAAATCAGTGATTATTAGCCAATATATGCAAAAATGGGATTAAAGAAACGTAAGCATGTGAAGAATGGTCATACCATTAACTAAGCAGTGCCAATTTGGCTAATCTAACGGCTAATTGGCAATGGCAAATTTGAAAATTATAAGTTTGAAAATTTATACACGTAAAATTCCTCTAGAAAAAAGGTACAGATGAAGATAAGACGGTGTAACCTTATGTAAGTTCACAGTCCTATGAAAGTTGCGATCTCCACTCTAAGCCAAAACTAGTATAAAAACTCGCCAAGTTTCCAAAAACGATCGTCCTTTGAAGGTAGTGATACCACGGAAAGGCCATCAAGGTTTATCCTATTACCCAAGTTAATCGCACTGAATAATAGTTTGGACGTTAAATGAATTCAGAAGATTGCTACAGCGAGTAGCAATCTTCAAGTCTTCATTCAACTTTCGAACTATTAGTCCGTGCGATTAACTTGGCTAATAGGATTAACCTTAGCGGCCTTTCCCTGGTTGAATGATATCACTACCTTCAAAGGCCGATCTTTTTGGAAACTTGGCGGGTTTTTATACCAGTTTTGGTTCTGGGTGGATTTAGAGATAAAAGCTTTCATAAAGAAAAAATAAATCACCAACGATTATTTATTGACTACAATCACTTGAGCAGAAATCTCTGACACTATTTATTATTAGTAAACGCCATTACTGTAAGGTTTGACCTCAACTTCCCATGTTAAAGCCGAAATTTTGATGCTTGATTTCGCTGATTCTTTCAATATTTTCCACCCAAATTTAGTTTATAATCTTTGTTTGACTTGGTTAACGTGTCCAAACATTTATTGATTTCGGATTTGTCACATCGGTGATATAAACTTGAGCTGGAGTAATCCGTTTTTATTCGTGTACCTTTACAGCTGTGAGTATGGGGATACGAGCGCTAATGCTTTTTACTAAACGGCGTAGCCGTTTTTTGTTCAGTTAATTATGCAACAATGCCAATCAGCAAGACTGTAGATTAAAAGGTTTGTTTCCATACTGTTTTTCTTTTTTTGTATACCGTAATTGATAAAGATACAAAACATAAAAAAAACGCTAATTTAAACGTCATGGTACGATAAACAAGAAAACAAAAACAAACAAAAGAAAACAAAAGAAAACAATATCGATTTCGCCTAATGCTACTTCGCTAAAGTTTAACTGATCCGTAATCCTTCCGTGGTCCCTTTGCTGTTTTGACTTCGGATTAGTTAAATCTTACCTTCAGCATCGAACGAGTTCGTTTTTGTTTTCTAATTATTTAACTTCCAAGGTCTACACTCAACCCAGTTTACAACAGTTCTAAGGACAAACGGTTTCATGCCCCCTCATTCCAAGGTGAAAGGTTCGTGAACGTAGTACCTTTAAGAAAATAGATAATAATGAAAAAGGACTAATACTATAAATCGTTACCTATAGGCCTAGCTGAATTCTGAACGATGTGAAAGCTGGTGGTCTAGAATGGTTCGTATGTGAATTGACGTTTGCTTTTAACTGCTGGCTGTAAAATGCTGCTTTGCTAACAACAGGTGTGTCCGCTACTTTGCTACTCCGCTGACGCAACAACAGACGCGATACAAGTGTTCTTGAATTCATACTTCTGCGCGAAAAATATTTTTTACGTTACATAAATATACTCTTATCGCTATAAATTATATAGAGGAAAGAGGAAAACAATATTGAAACGAGGAAAATCGTGCACTAGAAATAATGCAGGACAGTAAGAAACCTTTATGCCCTTACGTTTCATCAGAGTGGCTTAATCTGGATTCGGAAAGGGAACCCAATCAGTCCCCAGATCACTGACATAACGCATTCTTCGATTTTCCCACTCCTTATGCATTTCGGTTCGGCATTAATTCTGGTGATTTTTTTTTATAGTTTGGTCCGTCGGGGGATCGAGTCGGCATTCACTTGGTTTGGAGACGAGGACATTGACCACTGGTGTGTTGCTGCTAGCTTTGAATGGGGTCCCGGGGCCACCTCACAATACTTACTGTGCAGGTGGGGACTTAATCTTTTGCACTTCTAGTTTATGTTCTTTTTTACGACTATGTCACTAGAGCTCAATTCGACCGAGAATACTTTCGGATATACACAATAGAGAAGGAAAAAAACGAATACAAAGGGTTAACAAAGAATAAAATAGCTACGATGCCCTCAACTCTGTGGCTGGCATATGGGAGCGAAGTGGAGGTACAATTCCAGCCTGCCTGCCCTATCCCTATGCACAATCACACGTTTCTTATCCTACTTATATCGTTACCATAGTGAACCCCGAACACAGCGTTTGGTGTCTCGTCCCCCGACTTGTGCTTATAGGCAATAACCGATACACTTCCTTCCTTACCCCTTTCCACACTTAACCCCAATATGGCGGCCAAGGCCCACACTTTATTTTATTTTTCTCTCGCTACAACATTTTCGGCGCTATCATTGTTTCTTCCCTCTACCAACCTCTCCTCCGGACCCTTTCTCTCGCTATACTATCAGCAATGCAAGAGTCAATACTTTTCCCTAAATGGCGTCTCAAATCTCGACTTCGAGTAGAACTTGAATGTGGGATTCGGGTCCGGACCTGAGTTGGAGTCTAGTGTGGAAAAATCAGGCTCGGGATACGGGCGGGCCCGGGGCGGTTCTGGACTTTTCCCCAGTGTGGAAGGGGTGTTAGCCCTCCTTGCATCTGCTCCCTAATTTTCTCCTCCGCTTCCTGCTACATCACCTTCCTCCACAGTTTGGTATCCACTTCCTTATTCCATTTATCCATCATTCCCCTTTTCAGGGATGCCAACCTACTGCTTCGTACATCTTCGTTTCTGACCTAACCTTTGGTTTCGTACCGTATCCGTGATTCCCTCATCCTTCTTTAAAATGTCTACTTTATGCAGACACAGGCTAGTCTGCCGAGTAGATGAGATTTTATTGTTGTCAGAGCTTGACTGTTGTCAGATGCAAACAGACGGCCTTAGGGCTTCGGGCAGATAACCAGGAATGGTTAACGCTCGTTAAACCCTTTAAACCCTTTAAAGACGGCTCACTAACAGACACTGTTGTTTAATTGTAACAGGCATATAGCTGATTTTTAGCCTCCTGGTGTAAATTCCCCATGCGGTAGAAATCTTTGCAAATCGTTTGAATCAGGTGTGGTGGGTCCTGCAACAAAGAAAATCTTAACGTTAAACTGAGCTAATATAACATTAAGGACGTATGAAGTGCGTGTTTACACGTCTACTCCTCTGGAACCAAGGCACCTACAAACATGGGAGTAGTACCAAACGAAAGATAATTAAAATGCGCTCAGGTTAGGCTTATTTTCATCGCTGTAACTTGATATTATGACCCTCAAAAACGCAAAAAAACCTTAAAAAATAACGTCAAAGTTTTAAAAAAAAAACCCTCATGACGTTTATTCATGACGTCATAGCTTCTTCATGAAAACCTCTTCGAGCGAAGAAAGATGATCTGGAAAAGGATGTACGCAAAAATAACCTAAAAGGACGACGTATTTTGCCAAGGGTGCCAAACATTCGTGTTTCTGAAGCACGGAGGTGCGTGGATTGAACGAGCAAAGCGAGCGATTTCCACGTAAACTAAACCTTTTCAATGTGTGTTTCGCTTTGCTCTGTCTATCTTTCATCTCTCACCTTCGTAGGAGATTACTTCTGGAGGAGAAGACGTACAAAGTGCAAACAAACAAATCGTATGTTCGGAATGATGTATGTGAAATGTAGATATGTTGAAGAATGTGACGAACGAACTGTGAGCTACATTTGCAATTAGTTTGCGTCGAAATAATCTGTATATCGAAAAAATCAATTGTAATCAGTACATAGAAATTACATGAATCATGGATCGTCTTGAAGCTATTAGTTACGCACTGAGATGATCTGGAGAAGGATGCACGCAAAAAAATTGTCTAAACGGAAGACGTATTTTGCAACGTAACACATATGGGTATTAAAATTGGTTTTGTATCAATGACTTGATGCATGGCAACCTGGTTTTAAAACGATGCCAAACATTTGTGTTTTTGAAGCACGGTGGTGCGTGGATTGAGCGAGCAGAGCGAGAGATTTTTACGTAAAGTAAACTTTTTCAATGCTCGTCTCCCTTTGCTCTCTCTCAATCTTTCATCTCTCACCTTCGTAGGAGATTACTTCTGACGTTCAGCAGATGTTTCTCCAAGTGAGGGATCATCATAAAGTGAAGTGATAAGACGCCCCTGGAAACGTCTGTACTGAGCCGGACGTGAAGAACTATATTCTTAAAATAAATAAAACATGGAAACCCATATAAAGTGTATACCAGCACAAATTACAAGTGATGGGTGGTTCTTGGTGGTTACAAGGATTCAGTCACGGTTCTGAGGAAATGTTTTCGCTGATTGAGTGAACCACCGTGATTGAGTGATTGAGTCTCCGTTTGTCATCATAAACAGCACTTTTCTGATAAATTGCTTGATCTTTTTGCTTGCCTCCTTGGTAAAAAAAATAATATTGACCTTCTCTCGAGATAACCGATATCACACACTGCACTCTTATAATTTGCTTGATCGTTTTTATGTGGAAGGTCTGTCTGTTTCATAAGTATTGCAGCAAGAAATCTCCTCGAGCATAGCGAGATGACGCGGAATGAGCGATTGAAGTGAGCGGCTCTGCTAGTCTACATAATTAAGAACGTATGATGTGCGTGCGTGTGTGCTTGCGTGTTTGTACCTCTACTCCTCTGGAACCAAAGCACCTACAAAGATGGGAGTAGGACCAAACGAAAGATAATTAAATTTCGCTTTTAATAGGCCTATTTTCATCACTGTAACTTGATATTATCACC
>JAHWFP010217496.1:57465-75687 GCA_023313725.1 Lithobius niger | reverse complement strand
ACTCAAAACAATGCTATTTTAGCAAATACTATTGCCGCTTGCGATTGCGAGCGCCATCTGAAAACTATTTTGGCGTAAATGAAGTTTTTGACGTGCGTAGAATGGAATATTCCCAACCTTTACCCAAAAGACGCTGATCGAAACACCATGACCGTTTTAACGTTTGAATCCCACGCAAGCCAAACTGGAATGAAAGATTACTACTTTTATTTTTGTTAATATAAATCCCATGCAAGCCAAACTGGAATGAAAGATTACTACTTTTATTTTTGTTAATATGAATCCCATGCAAGCCAAACTGGAATGAAAGATTACTACTTTTATTTTTGTTAATAATTCTAACAAATTAGAGTTTCCTAACAACGCTCTTGTGATACCATTTTCTTGTGGAATAAAAAAGCACAGAAACAGATTATTAAAGTTAAAACCAACATCGTTTCGAACATTATCAATTTTCGTCATCACGTTTATGAATTAAAATATTAAGACATGGCAAGGCCACTAAGTCATCACATGTTTTAAAACAAAACACAATAATTTAAAAGAATAAAAAGTCGAAAACCACCATTTTTGCTCTCAAAAGAAGCAGCAAACGGTGGTCGAATTGCAAAACCCGACCTGCTCCTTGGAAATCCAAGTTACAAGCCAAGGAGCAGGTCGGATTTTGTGTTTCGACCACCTTTTTCTGCTTCCTTTGAGAGGATAAATGGTAGTTTTCGGCTTTTTATTCTTTTAAATTATTGTGTTATGCTTTTAAACATGTGATGACTTAGTGGCCTTGCCTTATTTTAATATTTTATTTCATAAACCTGATGACGAAAATTGATAGTTTTCGAAACGTTGTTCGTCTTTTATTTTGTTGAACTGTTTGGTTTTATCTTTAAAGGGACACCCAGCCTGCCTTATAACATTCCGCGTGCCAAATTACAGCTAAGCGCAGATCATCATCCGAGCAATTACAGTGCCAAGGTCGGCTGGGGTGGTAGCTGCGTTCCTCGCATAGCTGTTGTGGGGGGGGGGGATTGAGGCTTAATGGCGCGTCGACAACTTGGTCATTAGCGCCAACCTCAGTCACAGTGCAGTGGTCCGGGTTGCCACTGCACCACACATTACAGAGATGTTATTCAAACCCCTAATCTAAATCTTGTCATACATCTGTACCTCCTGCAAAAATTGAAAAACACCGGACAGGAGGACAGACTTATCGCCCAACTAACGCGCAATGTCATGCGGAAGATGGAACCGACGACGAACACCATCAAGATGGCGACAATCAACAAGTAAGTGCCGGACCGTAAGTGGCCGTCGACACCAAGAACATTCAGGAGGGTCAACCCCCCGCAAAAGGAAACAGTGAGTAAGCCGGGTGTGACCAATTCGCAAACGGGCCAACACAACCTCCTCACGGCGACTGCGGCGACACGCCGAGTGCCACTCCTCGACAGTGCCTTTAATGGCCCGTAACTTATTACCGTCCTGTCTGTCCCACAAGGTTTGCCAAAAAGCGTGTAACCTCAGACGCAGAGTTGGAAAGGCATCTGAGGGAACAAGGCTGAGATCCCTACCGAGAGGGCCAGAAAGGGCCCCTTTCGCAGCAGAATCAGCTTGTTCATTCCCTGCTATCCCAACATGGCCCGGGATCTAGCAGAAAAGCACGGTTTTCCGCTGGCCAGGCAAGCGGGAAAGCAAAGCTTGGACACGTTGTGTCAAGGGGTTCCGAGGATTGTAATTCGCCAAGGACTCCAGGGCACTCATGGAATCACTAAAGACAATGAAATGCGTGCCCTGAAGGTCAAGGATCCATTCCACCGCCAAACCAAGAGCCAAAAGCTCTGCAGAGAACACAGAATAGCCTGATGGAAGGCGATGGGCAACCGTTACACCCTTACACACACAAGCACACGCCACGCCAACGTCGGACTTCGACCCATCAGTAAACAGGCGCTGATAACCGGCGTACTGAGAACTCAGCCGCCGGAACTCCTGTAAGTACCTTGCTGGTAGAGTGGAACCCTTCGGGAGGGACGCCAGAGCAAAAATGAAACTGCCACCTGGGACAAGCCAAGGGGCAACTGGCATTCTCTCAAGCCTCAAGACGCAGGGCATTTCAAAGGCTATCTCCTGACAGGACTGCTGGAGCCTATCGCGGAAGTCACCCTTACCCACCCTGCGTCTACCGACTCGCAAGTCTAGCCCAAAAACCATGGACCAAGCAGGACTGGATTGTACAGCACGCAAACGCACAGCATACTGAATGGCAAGCTGTCGCCGACGAATGGCCAAAGGTGGCTCCGAGGCCTCAGCATAGAGGCTGACCACTGGAGAAGTTCGAAAAGCCCCAGTCGCCACACGCAGGCCACTGTGATGCACTGTGTCCAACATCTGGAGAGTGGAGTCACTAGCCGAATCATAGACCATACACGCATAATCAAGTTTGCTGCGGACAAGGGCTCGGTAGAGGCGCAACATGGCAGCGCGATCGGCACCCCATGAAGTCCCCGACAGGACCCGCAAGATGTTAAGCGCCCGCAAGTGAAGGGAGGGGATAGCAATTGGTTGGAGATTGAAATTACGGGAGCGCACAGCAGTTCTCCCTAACAGTTGAGAGATGACGTTAACTTCAATGTGTATCATACGTGAAAGGGAAAGACACCTTGGTGAATAACGTTCATTCTGTACTGCAGTTGGCAATTGATCTTTTTTTTGGGGGGGGGGGGTTGGTGGGGTTGTGTTATGTATGCCTTCAAATTTGCTATGCCTAGTATATTTAATTAAACTTGTGGTTATAGTACGTATGCCTTGCATTGCCAATAGACTAAATAAAACTTAGGTATTTAATAAAGGATTTTTTTAGGGGGGAGAGGGGGAGAGGGCTCAGGTCGAAACGTTTAAAAAAATTTGAACGAATATTCGAATATTTTTTTGGCAAATATTCGAATATGTTTTTTCCCTACTTGCCCGACCCCTACTACTTACCATGGACATAAAGAGAAATAGAAGTAAGAGCCAAGATAAATGATGACACTTCTTTCATGATACAATCAGTTTGAAACAACACGCACTTAAAATAATTACCACAAATAATAATTTTCGGCACCAAAACTACATAAAATAAAATAGAAAAATTCACCTAAGATTCATAACAAACTGTCACAGTTACAAACAAGCCAAAATAGAGCATTTCATTACTCACCTGTTGATGTTGATTAATTGCATAATTAACTGGTGTAATTCTTGAAAGATTCCACAGTTCAATTAAATTTATAGATTGAGAGTCCAATATATTCAAAATACGAGCTAAAGACAATTTTTCTCCAAATTGTTTTTCAAAGTATGTTGGATTCACAACTGGTAAATAATGTTCATCGTGTTCAGGACAAATAGTCACAGAAGGAAGCACTGCTGTGTTCATAAAGACATGATCTGTTCTGTTTTTTGTGGGTTCGAAAAAATAACGCACTACGAACTGTGAAGAATGATAGAGACTAAAACTTAGAGCACTTGCAAGAATTATATACCAGAAAAATCGAATGCATGCTGGAAAATTTCTGTTGATGACAAATTTCATCCCTGGAAGTATGTCTGCTACAGCACTAGTAGTAGTTATTCGCTGATATTTACCTGAGATTTTTGATTTGAGATTTTGTTTGAATGTGGTTCTTTGTTTAGAGACAGGCACGTTTGGCTTTGCAATACTGGCTGTAATAATCTCTAAAATTTGTAGGCCACACACACCTAATGCAAGGCCTAGTGCACCTCCAATTTCACAGCAAAAAACTTGCCAGTTGTAAATGGCTTGTTCTTCAATGATAGAGATTTTATTAGAAAACACTCCCATTAAAAACCCATGTTGCCTGGCCACAGTAGAATGCCGCAAAGAAGACGGATTAATTTTAATTTTATAGTAATTTTCCTGACACTTGAGTGGGCATGAACAGTTGGCATGACTAAATCGTTGTGTCGTATTGTATATTATTGTGAGGGTGTCACTTATGGTTTCCACAGTTGTACACCATGGCAATGTTTCCTCTTCCATGAACGGTAATCTGAAATTCAAATTTTGATGTAAACATATTTATAAACCACAATATAACTAATTGCAAGAATATAATTACGCAAACTGTATAACGTGTGTTACGCAGATACTCATCACACACGAGTTAAAACGACATAGGTACACTTAAAAGAATTAATTTAAAAGCAGTAACCGTTCGATTATGTAAAGCTTCAAATGCTTATTACCCTTTCTTGAGATAGAAACGTTAAGTTGTTAGGGTCATATACACGCTTCGATAAACACGAAACCAGAGTATGAACAGACTCTCAGCAAACCTGTTGCACGTGGAGGGTGAAACTACACACTGAATCTTACATCCCATACACTTGAGTCACTTATTCGTAGCCACAAAATGTTAAAATGAGATATTTCGCTAAATTGGCAGCCTTTGACACTCTAGCAGTAGTGACAATGGGTGACAAGTTTGGCCTAGATGAATGAAGGAATAGGATAAGAAGATAGGGCTCTTCTTCATAATATATTTACTTACATACTTAAACAATTCTCGTCTTTACTTATGCTAAGAAACCAGACAGGTTAAGAAAAGTAACTACTGAATGCTGAGATCATAAGAATATGAGGGATGTAGCCCAAAGAGCTACAAGAGCTTTAAGACGTTCAGCTGAATAAGTATTAAATACATACTAATACCACCCTAATACAAGGGGATGTAAACCGAAGGGATGCCCAAAAACCTACAGCTGAAGAGCTACTAAATGCGCAATGAGAGCATCAGAATAGAAAAGGCTGCGGACTCTCGATCATTCCAAAAGACATGGAGCTTAAGAGCTAACAAACACATACCAAGACTATCTAAATAAAGGGAATGTAGAACGAAGACTGTGCCAAAAGACGGGCAGCATAAGAGCTAATAAATGCATGCTAAGACCAACAGTAAGCCGGAATGTTAAAGACGGTTGTGAAACCGGATGGTATAGCCTGATGCTCGACATCACGGTCAACTGATCGGGAGGAGGTAGTTGTGGCTTGTCTCCGATTGGGCCACACCACTTTGACGTGTGGGACCTTGATCTGTGGTGGGGCTGCACCAGTGTGCATCTCTTGTTCTGTTCCAATTCCACTGCACATATAGTGGTGGACGTTTGTATGAACAGTGTCAACTGTCAATGGCTGCCAATTTAGAGAAATATGGCAATTTAACATTGTGGTTGCGAACAAGTGATTCAAGTGCAGGGGATCTAAGATTCAACGTGCAGTTAAGCCTCTCTGTCTATGCGGTTTGCTGATTATCTGGTCATAATCGGGCTCGTGTTTATTGGGTTTCTTTCAGTATTCTTTGACGATAATCCAAGAAATCTTCTGAAGGTCATTAAATGCCTATTGCCTTCTTTAGCTTGTTTTTTTCGGTCATCTTTGTTTTAGGTAAATAGACGTCAGTCAGAACCTCATTTTGCTTGATGTTTAATGTCGTGTTCTTCAGCAGAATCTTTTGTCTTTTGTGTTAATTGGATAAATGTCGATAAGAACCTCATTTTGCATGACGTTTATTCTCTATGGGTCTTATCGAAGTGTGGGTGAAAATAACCATTGTACCGACGTGTCCGTTCTTTCATATCCTTCCCTTCCTGCCTTTCTTAAGACCAACAGAATAAAAAAGGATTTAAATGCATACTGAGACCATCAGAATACAAGGAGAAGTAGACCAAAAAACAAACAAAATCCGTGTAGCATAAGAGCAACTAAACATGTATGTAGGACTATCAGTTTCCACGGAAATGCAGACCGAAGGCCATACCAAAAGACATGCCACTCAAGTGCTACTAAACGCATACGAAGACGATCAGAATACAAGGGTATGCACACCAAAGGGCATGCTTAAGAGCTACTAAAAACGTTCCGTGACTATCAGAACACAATATGATGTAGACCAAAGGGAATGACAAAAGACGTGCAGCTTCAAAGACATTAACACGTACTACGACTATCACAATACAAGGAATGTACGCCGAAGATCATGACAAACGTCGTGCAAATTAATAGCTACTAAACGCATACTGAGAGCATCGGAATAAAACGGATGTAGTTCGACGGGAATGCGAAATATCGTGCAGATTAAGAGCAACTAAACACGGCCAAATTCCATCAATATAAAGGGCGATAGAATACCAAAAGGTAATCCAAAAGACGTGCTGCTTAAGTGCTACTTAACGCATGCTGACAAACAGAATGCAACGGGATGTAGTCTCAAGGGCATGCAAAAGATGTTCAAATTACGAGCTGCTAAACACATAGCAAATTCAACAGAATAAAAGGGGTTGTAGACCGAAGGGCATGCCCAGTCCAATGCAGGTGAAAAAATGCTAAAAACATAGCAATACTATCGCAAAATAATAGGATGTACACCGTAGGTCATGACAAAAGATGCGCAGCTTAAGAGCTAGTTAATATGTTCTAAGACCATCAGAATGGCATGCCAAAACAAGTGCGGCTGTAGAGCTGCTAAACTCGTACTAAGACCATAAAAATATAAGGGGATGTAGACCTATAGGCATGCTAAATGCGTGCAACTGAAGAGCTACAAAGAAAAGCAAAGATTTCACTGAAGCTCCTGAAAATAAAACCAGATGATCGCACTGGTAAAAATACACAGTCAAATAAATGAGCTGCTGTAGGTGAGAATCACAGAGAATTATTTCTGTTTACGAGACTGTAGAGTCACAGATGATAGATCGAAAAGGTGCAGAACAAAATCTCAGCTGAGATGATGCAGGTGAAGTGCCATGGTGTCCACTACTGCCACCACTACTAATGGAGAAGCCAGGAAGCAGACCTCACAAATGCAGCTGCAGGTCTGCAAAGTCTGCAAAGTCTGCAGGTCTGACTTTTGGCAACCAAAACTAAGTATTTAAAGCAGGCTAAACAGACCTAACTGTTTCAGGGAATTGATTACTATCCGAGAATACTATATCTGTTGCGTAGGATTTCCAGGAGAATTCCCAACTTCTTGCACAGAACACGAGCCGTAAAAAATATGTGGTAAGTGAGTGTAAGCTGAATTAAGCATTTATGCAAAGCAGCAGTTTTCCATGAGTCAATGAAATGTGGCCCATCCCCAATCCATTGATAGCACTTGCTGTATATGGCGTACGCAAACAACAACAACAGGCTCTACTTTGTACACGTGAGTCCCTTCTGGATGTACTGATCAGGTTGAAATGACAGACTAGATCACTCTTCACTACTTCAGCAGCTATTCCTTAGCTCTCAGGCTATGCTGTTTTCGATAATACGGAAATGTATGGTTTTTTGGTTGAAATCTGGGTTTGTCCCTTACAAGAAATTACAAGAATTTATCCTCCTTTAAAAACTTGATACGGTTATGAATTGAGCTATTACATCCGTGCTAACATTTAGCTGGTTTTCTCAAGAATAGCAGACATTTTCTATTCTGCTCTACTCCGCTTACAAAACGTAACGTGAATGTAGTTTGCATTGTAACGTCTCTGCAAGCAAATATGGTATTTTAATTATATCCAAGTGTATCTTAGCATTACCTTTCTTCACCTTAGCTTTAACTACAATCTGGCTTCACCTACCTGCAGTGGTCAAGTTTTCGATTTAACGTCTGAGGTAATAGTTGGTGGGATTAGCTTGGCAACTAATGTAGCAACTTGGTGGCAGCCTTATTTATTCTGATATCACTACTTGATTGGTTGAAATTTGGTGGCTTCTTTCACTCTTGGGGTTTTATTTCAGATATCACATCTTTTGGTCGTTTATTTTGTTGCATTTTTTATTTTTTCCTATGCTTAGTTAGCAGTTTAACAGTTTTTTTATTTTAATTTGAGCTTGGAATTTTTTTTTTTTTTTTTTTGGTGCATTTTTGCTAATGTTCGATTTTTTTAATAATCAAAATGACTTTTCAAATGCGTACATCCGTGAATAGGAACCGAGATATTATTTTGTTAGTTTTGCTGGAGTGAGGCCTTCAATCGTATAAATTGAAGCGATTACTGATTTATAGTCAACCATCAACAATATGTATGAGAAGATTTAGATTAGGGGTTTGAATAACATCTCTGTAATGAGTGGTGCAGTGGCAACCCGGACCACTGCACTGTGACTGAGGTTGGCGCTAATGACCAAGTTGTCGACGCGCCATTAAGCCTCAATCCCCCCCCCCATCAACAATGAATAGCGTGTTCATTTTGCCAACAATGTTCTGGTAGTCCGTTTGCATTGTTACTTGTTTACTAATAGAGAGTGATGCTTATTCGGTCACCGGTGGCATTTTCCCAACGTAATAATTTGTGCAATAATTTGTGCAATAGTTTGTTAGTTAATGCCTCCTCAAACGTCAAACCACAAAAGGTACCTCTGGGGGATTGAATACCAAATTTTAGTCATATCTGTTGCATAAATTAATTTATATGAGCAAAATTAGTCAGTAGTCAGTATATAGTATTCAGTAGTTACCTGAAAACAACCACCTTCACGCACTTTTATCACATTGATACAGTTTATGCACTTGATTGGAATACAACTATTGCTTGTCAGGGCATAAAGGCTGCCCCTTTTCAACAATTTCTTTAGCCACAAACTCTTTAGCCACATAAGTATTTGTCCTCACCGTCGTTAAATACACTCAGCTCTGGTATCTGTTAAAGTATAAAAGCTAGTGGCCATGCAACAACAATGCAGGAATTGACCTTCTTACAATGAAGTTGAACTTGGCAGTCGGAGCACTACCTTGGTCCTTGTAGTAATAATAGTAACTTTATCAGTAAAGAAAACGAATGGGTCCATGGATGGGATTGACAGCCACCGACACCTGGGTTCAAGTTAAAATACACAGTCATACACACTGTGCTTATGAAAATAAAATACAGTATTTACAATAGAAATAAATGGAAGCTATGAAAAATGGACGGGTCTAAAGGAACCCCAGTTGTAGAGCAATCGTAGCAGTCATAGATTATTGCAATCTTTTTAGTGAAAGAAAAATGCATGAACCCCATGAAATGCAAGTTTTCGCCATGACAAGAAAACTGGACGGGTCGTGACCAGGGATAGTAAAATGTGATAGCATGTACAGTAAAACAAAAAAGTGTATACAATAAAAAAGGTATAAGATGGTCAAAATCAATAACGTTTCAAAAGCAATGATAGATCAACCAATTTTAATTTTTTCCTGAAAACAGGTACAGAATAGGCGTAAACCAAATGAGAATTCCATACTGAGAGAGTTCCATACTACACTACTCGATGTCCGAAGAAAAACCTAAGACAGTCCAATCTAACTTTTCCAACTTAAAATTATTATGTCTCGTTACACTATTGTCACGAAATTGGAACAACTCAGAGTAATTTAAGTCATCGGCACAGTACAGAATTTGGTATGTCATGACCAGATCGGCCCTTAAGCGTCCTAATTAAACCGATCTTTGCCTGCCCTTATTTGTAAGTTATATTTTTGCATTCCAACCAAAGTTTTTGTGAAGCGTTTCTGAACTTTCTCTGAAATCGATATCACCTAATAAATGGGGGACCAAACGGGACTCACATCTTCTAAAATTGGGTGAACATAGGTCTTATAAGCAGAGATCATGACGGAGATGTTTTTAGAAGTAAGACAGCGTTTGATTATAGCTGCTTTACAGTGAGCTGGCCTAGAAACAAATACAATATGTACTAATTTAAGATTTGATGTGAACCACACTCCTAGTTTTTTGGTAGGGTAACTTGGGGAAAGGATGTGCCACTTAAAATATATGGCAAATGTTTCTCTGTTCTACCAATACGGAAATAGCTACATTTAATTGTAGAAATCAGCAACCGCCAATCGTAAGACCAGGTAAAAAGCGAGGATAGTGCTGCAGAAAGCATATCTGAAGGATCAGTAGAGGGGCCGTGTAATTTTTCGTCATTTGTAAACTTTTTTAGGATGGTAGAACTATTCTATCACTACACGTTAAATCATTTAAGTACAACATAAATAGGAAAGGACCTAAGACAGACCCTTGCTGGACTGTACTAGTATCTGGCAGTTTATCAAACAGTGTGATCCCTAAAATCACTTTCTGCGTATGCCTGGTTAAAAACTCTTCACTCCAAGAACAAGACTAACAGCAAAACTATAATTCCTTAAACGAAGCGAACAGTCTGCATTAAAGACTTGTCTTGTGAGGATATGAGATACACTAATCTAAGAAAGAAAGAAAAGACAACTGCCACGACTTGGATTCGAACCAACCTACTGGGGCGGATACTGGCGGCAGGCTCCAGCCGAGCTGAGTAGCTGTACAGTCTTTCTCAGCCCAGCCTAGTCAGCAGAAAGTGCTGGGTTCGAGCCCCAGTCGGAGCAGTTGTCTTTTCTTTTTTTCTTAGATTAGTTTATCTTGTATCCTCACAAGGTCAGTCTTTAATGGAGACTGTTTGCTTCGTTTACCCTTTACCTTGTGATTTATTCTTTATACTAGCGGAGTCGCTCGCTTCGCTCGCTCATTCCGCCGCATCTCGCTGCGCTCGAGGACATTTCTTGTTTCAATATTTATGCTGCTGACGGAGAATTTCACACCAAAAAACGGTCATAAACATTGTACTGCGCGTTTTTCGTAATGTTTCAGTTCATAAACAAACCATAACTTGTACCTACTCTTTCATCTTTGTTTATGTTAGTAAGTCTTGCTTCTAATTTTGTAACCTGGTCCCTTTTGTGAACAGATTTTTTTATTCAAATAAATTGTTCTGTGTAAGATGTAGAAGCAACACCAGAGCTGAACACCAGGAATCGCAAGTCACCTATAATTCGCGTTAGTACCACCAAACTCCTATAAATTCTTATACCACCCATACATAGGTTTTCTTGTTTCACTTATTTTAGGAATGTTTACTTTATGTTCCTGCTTTGTGTGCTTTAGCGTTTTGTCCATTCATTTATGACGCCCCATTCCCAATGGCGAAATAGTTGTAAAACATCATTAGATCATAATGCGTCGTTGAACAAACATTAAAACAACGGATTTTTGACAGAGTTAACCAATCGTTTCGTAAGGTTTAATGCAAGTCAGCCTACACGCAGCACGAAATCATACCCCGATATGCGTGTTTACCACAATTACGCTAGACTGTTGAGTAGAGCACCAGCTTATGGCATACTGATCGAATGTCGACGTTTTACAAATGCAAACGTAGAAATTTTTATGACACCATTTTCTGTTGTCAATATAGTTTAGGTAGGCCTAATTTAGCATTTAGCATTTAATCTTTTCGTACCTTTACGTAATTTCATTTAAATTAACGGCCAAATTAGCAGTTTGTATTTGATATATCCAAAATGCAACTCCAACAGTCATCTCATCAGCGAGCTGAACGTGCCTCATTCTTGAATGACGGCTGTTAGCATTCCCAGCCGTAATCCTACTGACAACACTACTGGACCACGCGCCTCCTACGTGGCGCAACAATTGTGGACCATCCGCAGAGCAGGAAGAAGTGATATTCCGAAACTAACAATCATCTTCGAAAAATTCGTTTCAACAATGGTCCAAAGGATTTTTTCGTTTTTTCGAGGGCAAAACTTTTACCTAGAACTACGAAAATACGGCTAAACGATATCCGGAGTAATTTTCTGCTTTCGAGACTTTTCTCACATTTCTAGCCTTCCTACTTCCGGAGGAGAACACGTATATATACACAAACAAACAAACAAACCGACCGACCATAAGTTTTTAATGGTTACTAGTGGAGTCGCTCTCTTCAGTCGCTCATTCCGCGTCGTCTCGCTGCGCTCGAGGAGCTTTCATGCTGCAACTCTTATGCTGCTGACAGACATTACATATCTAAAACGATCAAGCCAATGAGTGCAGTGCGCGTTTTTCGTAAGGCTTCAGTATGACACTAGGAAACAGGCTTTGGGCCTATTGTAGGCGGAACGAACCGATTTTCATTTCAAACTTAAATTTACTTTTTATTTTAGTGGCGATACCACATTTGCTAATACTCCTTAAAAATCTGGGTGCAATACACACTGAGCTGAGTTGGGCTCTTTGCCTTTTGGTGTGACGTACTGCTGCTTTTTGCTGGTCTTTTTCTTATTTTAGCTCTTTTTTTAATATAGGCCTATGCTATGTGTCAAATTTATTTTAACAAGCTCTCGTTTGCTCCAACAGTTAGTTTCTGCTTAGTTCTTTTCACAGCCCACTAAAGATGTGGGCTATCGCTGCCGAGTATAAAACAAAACAGGATGTATAGCCACTACTGTTTGAGCTGCCATTGGAAATAATTTTTACATTTTTTATAGGTTTGGCAAAATCTACAAGGAGGACTTCAATGATTGAGACGCAATTGTAAGTTTTCTTTGTCCAATCCGCTAGAATTTCAAGTAATTGTAAAACAGCTTGAAGAAAACCAAGTGGAAGAAAACCATACTGAACCAACAGTCAACATTTTATGTCTAATAATTCTTTCCATAATCTCACAGGGAATGGTTCTGAGGGCAATTAGGCGATAGTCCGATGGTTCGAGGCATCACCATTTTTAACAATAGGTGTTACTCTGGCAGCATTCCAATATGATGGAAGCTCACGACCAATAAATTACCTAGAAAAGATATACGCCAAGGGACCACAGATTTCGTTGGCAATCACCTTGCAGAATTTTGTAGAATATCCAGGCCCAACAGCCCACTAGAGTACATAGTACATTAGCGGGTGAAAAGTTTATCTCCGGACTTGGTAAGTTGATATACATATTGAGAAGAGGCGTTACACTGCCATTGCCAGCAATACAATTGTTAGTAAAAAAAAACATTAAACTTAATTGGGTATAATCAGTTCATCAAATAAAAAATTTATCTCCCACCTTATGAGGGGGTAATGACTGCTTGCTTTACAGCTTAGTTTTCATAAATGTATAAAGGGCAGTTAGGTTATCCAGTTTGATAACTTCATACTCATCTGCTTCAGCTAAGGTATTTACTATAGTAGATATGCTTCACTACTTGCAATATAGCCGAGTCAAATATCTTAGTGGGGTACTTGCGTAGAATGCACCAACGTTTCAATATCTTACGACGTAGTTTTTGTAAGATGCAAGGTTCCTTTTAAGAAGTGGAGTAACAGGAGGAAGTCTGGTTTAAAATTACACCATCGTTAATCTTTGCAAGAGACACGTCCCAAATAATGCCTATGTTATCCTCTTCATGTAATAATGACCAATCTACATCCATTAGGAAGTTTCGTAACCCAGAAGGGACTGGACAAATCTGTACAAGAAGGGACGTTTATACGAGCAGAGACCAAGGAATAATCCATACAGCCAAAATGTTCAAGAACATCGACATCAAAAACAACATGGTCACTATCAGCGAGAATGAGGTCAAGAATATTATTACTTCTAGTAGGTTTAGTGTCTAACTGGCTTACACTCAGCTCCGTAACATAATATAAAAAATTCCCTGAGTGGTGTTCGAAGCCTTCCGAGTTCTCTGATTTATATTGGATTGGTTGAAATCGCCTAAGATAATGTTAGACCGGGTGGAGCTTAAACCAGTTTTAAATAGTTGCACATGGAACTGATCTGGCACTCGTAATAGCCATCAGGAATATACCCAAGAACAATAACGTTATAATCAACAAGGATAAGGTGCATTGCTTTTACGTCAGTATCGGCATTCATTGCATGGATATGTATACCACGTTTAAATACAACAAGAAGGCCACCACCCCTAACACCTCTATCCCACCTAATAACGTCAAAATTTGATTTGCCCAAAAGCATACCATCAGAAACCAATCGTGCAACCAAGTCTCCACTATATTCTCTCATAGTCTGGGTCTATAACCTAAAGACCAGATGATATACCAGTACCTTAAAAATGTGAAGATCTTCCCGTTATGCGGGAGGCAATATGTATGTCCACGTTCACTGTTACCACTGTAGGTCTTCAGTTAATTTATGAAGAACAGGAGCTACCACAATATCCCCACAGGCAGGCTGTGTTTTATCACATAAGGTAAAAACATTAACAAGGTTTCCATCTTCATCTCGTACGCTTTTAATTTCTTCTCAATCAATCCCTAGGTGGAGATTTGGAGAGATGGAGAATTTATTTCCCATATTGCTTTTAGAGACATGGTCTAAAGAACAAGCAATTCGTCGTGATTGCTTCAATATGGTATTTTCTAATTTAGTTTCAAGTGATGACAAAGTGACCTCCATCACATCCTTGAAAGGGGATCCGTACATTTTCCCGACACTCATTTTCCCGACAACGTTTTCGCGACAGTAACTTTTTCCGACAGGTACTTTTTCCCGACGTGTGCTTTGACAAAAAAATTTAAAGGGACAAATTTAATTTCCTTGTTTTATATTGCTGGTCTTATATGAAAGGATGAACGCATTATTAAAAACTCTGCCACCTCTACTGTTAAACTACAAAAATTGGGCTTAAATGTTGTGGTACTACAGGGACAGAAGTCCCTTGTTTTGTATAATTGTTAAAGTATTGAACTCTTTATTTAAAACTTCTGTTCCCCTACCCGTAATTCGAAAAAAGTTATTTTAAAACAAGCTGTGTTTAGGGTCCATTCAAAAACCACGTGGTCGGCCAGGGCGTGGGGGTAGGTTGGATTTCGGCCACAAGTAACCACAATGGGTGGAGGGGGTTTCCAAGGAAACCACATGGCTATTGCATTAAAGGGAAAGCCCATATCTTCAATGAATTGATGATGTACCAAACAAGAGTCTGTACACATAGCATCTCACTCAGCCTTACATTGTTCTTACATTGTTCCTACATAGACCTTAACGTCTTAGCCCCAGACAACCGAACTGAATTTCCTACATAGTGGTGAAAGATACCGCGGCTTGTCTTAGAAATCTTCAACAACGTAACACTGCCTTTTCCCTCACTCTTTCTAAATCCATTTAAATAGTGGGCGACTAAAATATCGAGTGTTTCACTGGGACATTTCAATGCAGTGACGGCCTACATTATAATGAACGTATTAGGTTACAATTTTCTACTTTCCATCTCAGTTACAAATCTCGGATGAAGTTTAGTCTAGCGGCCGTTGCAGATAGTCAAAAAATCGGTGAAAATATTTCACACGATGAATCAAACACCTGCGTTTATTAAAAGTGAAAGTGGAGTATGGGGGTACTTTGTTGGGTTTCTCAAGTGGAACAAGATCAATTCACAAAATTTGGTTACAGCACAATAACACAAATGTTATATGAATTGGTACTGGATTTGTCGAAAACACATTAAGATGTAATTTTTTCAAAATACATGGAGGGGGGGCTATGAGCTACGTGGTTTTTTTTTTGGGGGGGTCCAAGAACTGGCCACAGATGACCACACAGGGGAGAGGGGGTTAAAAATGGCTTAAAAAACGACCACGTGGTTTTTGAATGGCCCGTTAGTTTAAAAAATACTACATACGAATAAAATTAGAATAGCTTACATGTAGGAGAAAATAATTTTGCGTAGGAAAAACACCTTAGGCTACATATTTGTGCTCCCTATTTTTTTATGGAATTAAGGGTGGGGGGGGGGGTGGAAGTAGAAGTACTTAGGAAGGATTTCGTAGAAAATCTTTTTGACATAGCATTGAACCAACAATACAAAGCACATAGTGTTTCTACTGAAGCCTTAAAATAGTGTCCCTGTTGAATCTATATAACTCAGATCGTAATTTTGTTTTTTGTTTGTTTGTTTGTTTGTCTGCAGTGGGAATCACGATAATCCTTATTCTATTGAAGTCCACATTGGGAATTGTGATAATCTTTATTATATTGAAGTCCCCAGAGGCATGGACGGTGAGCGAATGCTAACTGTGGTGTTTGACTTGCGAGGAAATTCGCCAATAAGTGGCAAAAGGAAAATTAAAACAATGCTGTATAAAACCGGCCATGACGGGAGGGGGCTGCTCTAGTCCTTTAGTCCAAAAGAATCAATTCTTTTCTAAGAGTGTTTCTAGATTTAAATGTGATTTGCTATTTGGACTGAAATTGGAAGAAATTTTTGTTTCATAATTCTGGGTTCATAAACACACTATGATTACCATTTAAAACCTTGAGGAACCACTGGAATCTACAAGATTTTTCTCATAACGTAAGATTATAGTTAATAACGAATTTTTATAGTTGCATTTTTTAAAAACCAAATGCATAAGGATTTTTTTTAAAGCACATGTCGGGAAAAGGTCCTGTCGGGAAAAAGTACGTGTTTGAAAAAAGTACTGTCAGGAAACGTTGTCGGGAAAACGTACTAGACCCCCTTGAAAGCATCATTTAAAGTGATTATTGCTGCTCTTAAAGGTGCATAACTCCCGTCGGTATATTTTTACAGGTTCTATCGATACATTACCGGAAATAGTTTTATATAAACTGATTTACCTTTCATATGCTAGTCTAAGGGTACGATGCCGATGTCAGATGTGGCGCGTGAACGTTATTAGGCTTGTTTTAGAGTCTGTTTGGTCCTTAACTCGCGTCACACTGCTGGTAGGTAAGACGCCGGCCCTAATTTCTGATGACGTAGACCACGCGTATACACACTGACGTAGACACTCTTCGTGGCCACGTGACTTACTGCTTGAGGCCCAGGTGGAAGGATAACTAATCCTTCGTTCAATTTTGTGGCTTGTCTGTGAGCTTCAGTGAAATGGCTCGCGCGAAACGCCAATCCATCTGTTTGCCACCGAATCGGCAAAACGATAATTGGATGAACAACTGGGTTAATCCCGTGCATACCTCAAGAAAGACAAGAAATTAAAGACTGACGGATACGTTGCTAGATTTTTTCTTGACAATCAGTTCGTGTATTTTGTTGGCTTTTGTTTTGATAGTGAAAATAAATAGGTATGACTGACATTCAGTAGGAAGCATTTTAGCACTTTTATTGTTAAAAAAAACAGTTGTTGCTGCTTGAGTACGATCATACGTTGTAATTCGGATTGACAGTTGATAATTTTGTGCTGAAAACTAAAGTGGTTGTAGACGTAAGGTGTAAAGGAGAAAAAAGTTTGTGGCTGTAACAATGAAATTAAAACTAAGGTCGATCGGTAGGAACATTTTTAAAGCTCCGTTTCCGTACAGTAACACCTTGTTTACGTCCACAATAAAGGCTAAAACCTAAGTCACAAATTATGCTAGCCTATAACAAAAGTCAGGGTAGGGAGGAAAAGGGTAGGTCGGTCACAGGGGCATAAACTGAGTGTTAGGGGTTAGTCGTACTCTCCCTTTCCTCCATCCCTGTCTTGTCCGCGAAATATCTGTGGGCTTTTTTTCATCTCCAATCTGATTGTCAGAGTCGATTTTGTCACCCCAAAAGTTTGTTATGCCACCAGCATGCCGGGTTACGGTAACTGAACCTTTTTTTAAGCCTAGGACAGAGATGAGCTACTTCGATCTGTATAGATTAGTATAAATAGGAAATTATCCGATCATTATTTGTATGTAGTATACTATTTATAGTACAGACTAAAGCTGAAGTGTGTAAAAGTGAATCAGCTACCTGTAGCTCAAGTCAGTACTGCATCGGGGAGAGGAGGGCAGAAAGGGAACCAAGCCGATTTTGTCTAGACCAGCGTTAATGAGTAAAATACAGTATAAGACGAATAAGGTTTTATTGCAATTGAAAAATGTTGAGTGCTTCCAGGATTCCCCCCAAATGTTCTACTAAATGACTTTCAGGTACAATTATGAGGGAATGTTATTTGGAGTCCATTTACAATAAAGCCAGCAAACCAAACTATATTTGTAAATGATCTCCCTATTTACTAAGTCAGAAGAAGGGCTCTTTCTGTGTGTGTGTTGGGGGAGGGGGCACAGAGAATAAATTGGCTGTGTTTAGTCAAACAAAATTTTAGTTTGATTTAAAGAAACACCCGTCTTAGCATGCATGATCAGACTGCAGTGAAGCCCAGTGTGCCACTATCTATATGAAAAAAATCACACGTGTAATCATGTGGCCACACAAAGGGCTTTACTGCAGCCCCTGCATGCTACAACGGGTGTTTCTTTATGAATTCTTACTGCAGTATAATTTCGGTTAATTTATTTGGATTAGTTTTATAAGAGAAGTCACCATAACAATGCAGAGAAATGAAAAACGTAACAAAAAATGGTATCCCAGTGATAAAAGAACTATCTCGGAAAGAGGGCTCTTGGAAGAAAGGGTGGGGTGGGGGGGGGGG
>JAHWFP010217496.1:41271-54252 GCA_023313725.1 Lithobius niger | reverse complement strand
AAAGGATTATTTGTTGAACCTTTCTTAGAATGCCTGTGCTCGTATTTAAGTATTTTAATTAAGTGTACATGTGCAATTTTTCAGCGTCAGGAAATTGTTCGTGTTTTATAACTGTAGCTGCAAAATGCCTCCACAATCGCATGCTGCCACGATTAACAGAAATACTGTTTAGTGCTCACTTGGAGCACTCCTTAAAGAAAAAAAACACTTACGTCAATAAACTCTTACCTGCATAGGAATTGGGAAGTCGAATGAATTTGTTGCTTTAGGCAGGCATATACGCATTTTATAACTTTCTGATTACTGCTGCAGGGACTATTTCGGGTGTTGCGTCTAATAATCTGTCAAAATAAAGCAACACTTACTTTACATTATGAAATTCTTTACAACCAAGACAAACTTAACATTAATTGTTCTGAAATAACACCACATCAATGATAACAGAATCTATTTCCACTACATTTTCTTGTGATTTTAAATTTTAGGTAGATTTTGGCAATTTCAAACCCAAATGCTTGGCTCTGTTTTACCATACTAAACGTAAAAGGAATGCTTGATAGCCACTGCATTAACAACTTTACGCAACTAAAACGAGTAATTTTCATCTTTATCAAAATGTTCATTTTTCCCTCTGCTACGTAACTCCAACTCAGCTCAATTTTTTCATTCCATATGTTGGTCACTAATTAATTCGTAAAAACAATAAAGACTTGACATCAAAATAATAAACATAAAAATAAATGAAGTTTGTTTGACAGTACTGAGAGACATCTTTATTTTGATGGCAAGGAAGGCACAGATGAATAGTCTCCATCTAACAGCAGGAAAATGGAAGAAAATTATTACGATGAGAAAATCACGTTTTAATTGTGTAAAATCGTTTATGCATCGGATATAAGTCATTATTTTTGCCTTCTGGAGTGTAAAATGTGGTCATGAAGTGGACTGTAAAAGTTAAAAAAAAAATTGTCGAATTGCTCTTTAGCCAGGTTTTATTATAGTGTTTACAAGTTTTCTACCCTAAATTAAACGGTATGAAATTGTTCAGGATTAATCAAAAGTTAAAGCCAAACCACTTATCACACTCTCCTAAGTGCCAAACATTCATCAACATGCAGTTAAACGATATGGACAAAGCCTATTTTGAATTATAACTCACGGATCTATCATTACTTAATTACAGACAATTAGACCTCAGTAACTAGGTGACGAGCCACCTTTCATGCAAAATCCGAGTTCTGTTCATCCCATTCCATACAAAAGAAAATTTAATTTCTTTGGCCGTAACTGCCGTAAATTGTATTTTGATTTCATTTTGGACCGCCATATTGAGTTTTTTTCAGTTGATATAAAATCAAGTACATACGTCATATTTCAAAGCATAAACTTACCAAAGTCAATTAGATATGCTTCATGGGTTCGTCTATAACTGGCGCATACCGATTTTGGACGCCATTATGGTCCTTCATTTAAAATTTTTAACAGGTGTGAAATCTAGCACATTAATCGTTCAGCCTTATTTCAATGAATATTTCAATCAAATTTTATTGGCATTACTTAATGCATTTAGCTATAGCTACCTTTTTCGATGAATGTATTAAGCTGCATTTTCCAACTCAGTTTGTTTTCAGTCGATATATGATTTTGAAGATAAAAACCCACGTCCATTTGTTTCATCATGTTAAATTTGCATCAACACGTCAAAAAAACAAGTATGTGCCTCATTCATTGTATCTCAAAGAACATTTCTACCATTTCTACCATGAATCATTAAAATCGTTTCATGCTTTTAGCTTTTACTACCGTACCACCACTCTTAGGACATACACACAGTACTGATATATCGCGTTAAAACGGTACCTTTCTCACTCAGTCACTAATGCATAACGTACCATCATTTGAACGATGATTTACTCTTTGACATTTGTAATTTTATGTCCCCCCCCCCAGAAAACGTCCAACCACTTTTTTTGACGAGTATGTTTATTGCTTTGTGCAATTTACGGCACCATAAACAAAAAACCTTTGACAATGTCGCTGTTTGGGCTTATTTCCATTTAACTCACGAAACTAAAATTGTCTTTTTTGGTATGGTGCGTTTCAAAGATGAAAATGTCAATCTTATTCCTAAACTCCAAACAGCAGTATCAATGACTTAACCTGTTCCTGGATGGCTAGGATTGCCTAAAAATGTATTAGCAATTACAGAGTAATTACAACGATTATAAAACAGTGCCATCTGGTGATGATTCTTCACTGTATACAACAACATATCTCTTTTAAAAGGAAATAAGTGTCGATGAGCAACCACGAGCCTTACTTCTGCAAGCACTACTTCTAAAGAGTGAATTAGTTATCAGTGATTTTGTTCAATGCATATAAAAAAACCTACGACAATTTGGTCCCAAGTAAAAAATAAAATAAAATGCCAGTTAGAACTTGATGACCAACCATGACAGTACGGTTCCAAGTTATGTTATTGTAATCTTATCTTAGAAATGTTCGTGACATTTTGGTGCAGTATGGATAAATAGCACACCCAGAGTGCCACTGTTCATATTTTCCGGCAGTTAGTTTCAGGCAGTTCACACTATGGTAACTGAAGGGTGTTTATCGTTCCCGTGTGAACTGCAGCTCTGCCCCCCCCCGCCTCCCCTCCACACGACATTCTGGTTACGTCGTGGCAGATGTGCAAGCAATAACTAAATGAAAATATATTTTATTCATGGAGCTCAACTTGTTTGCATTTATTGACTTAAATCCACTTAGCCACTCTAGCGAGTTCATTTTTTTTTTGCTAGACCAAACTTTCGTACGATCTTTTATATTTTACACGCGAACGAATTGTCGCAATATCTGTATAATTTTGAAACTGAATTGTCATGAATCCATGACGCGGACAATCGATTTCTAATCGCATTGGAAATACGTCTCATGTACGTAAACTATACCCTACAAATTTGGGATCAATAAGCTGCTTGATTACAACATTATTGAAATATAAATCTTAAAGGTGTAAAATTCTTGAAAGGGAAATCAAGATTTTAAGCTTCACCATGGCTGAGTTTAATCTAATTAACAGCTACATGGCGAAAAGAGCACCTCAATTAAATTCCAAGAATAAACAGAAATGGGCAAAGTGCTTTCTAGCTCGCTACTAGAAGAAGTGAATGTTTCATGCTTGAGCTTTCAGTTTTACAGCTAGTAGTTGCTAAGAGTCGTTGATAGAGTCGTTGCTAGTCGTTGATACTCAACTATCTCAAATTTTATATCTAAATTGTCTAAAGCTCGTATGTCTAAAAAAATCTCTAATCTTTAAATCTCAAAATAATTCAAATTCGTATGTATCAACACCAAAATATCGTTTACCTTATTTCAAATCTCTTTTAGCTCAAATATCTCATTAAGATATCTTATTTATCTCAAGACAAGTTTGTTTCATTTATTTTTAGTTAAATTTCGTTTATCTCAGGAGTCTCAAATCTTATCTCAATTAACGCAATTCCGTATACTTCTATGATCTAAATTTTCATATGTTTTGAATATTTCAAATCTTGCATATTTGAATTATTTCACATATGGTAGTATATTTAAGACATCTTAATTCTCGAATCTGAAACAAATTAAAATTCGGATATCTCAAGAATCTCCAGCCACAGCTTGTATATTTGATCGAAGTTCAATTTCTTATCACCTAAATATCATGCACATAAATAAATCCTTTTCTCGTGTAATGCAGTGTTCTTATATTTGGGTAAGGAGTCCAAATAAGGATAATGCAGTGATTTAGGCACAGACATCAGAACATCTGCAAATAAATCTATCTGAAACTAAATCTTTCACAACAACAGACGACTCTTAGAGTGGATTGCTGAGGATAAGGAAAAATAAGTCTCAGTGTGCTCTGTGAACTTGGTGAGGGGTCCAACGACAACGGACATTGTGTGCAAAAACAGCACAGTGGTGAGAGTGGCTGGCAACCGTGTCAAGTGGACGCCAAATCTAATCCCACAAACGACCTAGTTACATATGACTTAAAATACATAGTCTATACTTTGTCTGTTGATGCAGAAGAAACTGACAAAATGATAAGGGTAAAGAAAAGCCTTCTTTGATTGAAACGTTAGCAGTACGACCATAAGTTTTCCCTTCCAAAATTGTTTCACGTACCGTAGGCAGGACCATTAACAATAATATGTTACTGAAGTTTTAGCACGATACACTGCTTAAAAGCGATAACACCTAGTCCTTTGTTACTGATTCAGAGAATCGTAACTGTTTTTTAAATCCTGACTACTGCACTAGTAGGAATTGGCTACTTATCACTTGAGTCTACTGGTCACATGGGATAATAGAACAGTAAAAACAACCAATCGACTTAGAAACCTATCGGTTACTCTACGTGGATTGGCATGTGGTTCTGGGGAAACTGAACTAACGAACACCGGGGGCAGAAAAACTGACCATTGTTCCTTGGAAAATCCAGTACGAATGACCTGGTATTCAATAAGAATTGCCTGGCTGATCGGACACAGCTTTGTATAACCCAATGCTGTTTCTCTACTTTTTGTGTCATTGGCGTATTGGACCAGTCAGTGCAGTATTTACAGTCAGTGGCGTATTGGACCAGTATGCTTTGATTTAGTGGATCTGTATGCATACCAACTGAGTGGTGTAGTGGGTTATTTCACCTTACTGCTTCTCCTGGTCCATTATCAATCATCAACTCATAATGGTACTCCAAGGAAATGAAAGTAATATTCCCAACAATAAAACAAAGATGTTTGACTAGCTCCTTTTGACACCCTTGTATACCCAATGTGTCACATATCTTCAAAAATTTATAAATTTCTTCATCATATAAAAAAATCGTTTTTTTTTAGGAGGACTGGTGATTTACAATGGATCAGATATATATTCTAAATGACGTTGGAAGGGTTGTGGCTCTGTGGTTACGAGCTGCTTTCCAACAATTCCCTTAGCACAAAGAAAAGGTAAGCCATTGGAAGTTGTGCATTCAGACACAAACCCTTTATTTTTTGGTCTGAATGAATTAACTGCAACTTAAATCGAATATTACACATAAAAAATTAACAACAATATTTTGAATTCAGTCAACCTCCCAATTATATTTTTAAATTCAGGAAATCGACCCGTTTTTTGCCGTAGGACGTAGTGGTAATTTAGGGCAATACATTGGTAATGAGCAATTAATAATGCTGCGAGTTACTTTTTAATGCCATGAGTTACTTAAAGAACACTCGAGTTGCTGGCAGTGATAGTTTTTCGTCCAGTTTTTACAAGGAATTGCGGATTGAACTTTGTGTACCATAGCTGGTAACTTGTCTAAGGAGAGCAACCTGACTATGTACTGTGCTTCCATGCATTCATCTCGCCTCATTTGGTAGATTCCATTATCTGGATTGCAGAAGGTATACTCGCAAACTGTTTCTCATCTGGCATTGCTATTGATGTTGTTGATCCTCGGGATACTCATGAGCTGTTTCTCATGTGGCTTTGCTGTTAATGATGTTGCTAGTCGTTAGTCCTTGGGATACCAGTGAGCTGTTTCTCATGTGGCATTGCTATTGATTTTGCTGATGATGCTGCTAATTCTCGGAAGAGTTGTTTCTCATTGGCTTGATGTTGATAGCCATCGCTTTCTTACGGTGTTAATAATATAGATTAACAAACTTTCCCTAACCAAATGAAAAGCTCCATTAGGTGAGAAAACGTCAATGGTGATGCCAGTGCGTAGGTAAGAGGATGCTGGTGATAGAAAAAACTATAGGTCAAATTTGTTTGCAATTATTCCTTGTAAAATACAGGAAAAGCTTAACTTGACCTTCTACCACCTACTCAATCATGGATTTCTAAGTGAAAACTAGTTTGGGTTCATGCCTGGTAGATCTATAACTCTTCATCTCCTGCAGCCTATCAAGAACTGGTGCTCCTATTTTGGATTCTTGTATTCTTGTAGATATAGTTTTCATTGACGTGGCATAAGTTTTTACTCTGTTTTCAACACAAAGTTGTGCACCAAACTACAAGCATATGAGTACTCGGGTCCTATTGAAAAGTGGATTACTGATTTTCTGGCTGGGACATCCCAAACTGTTTTTCTTGGCAGTGAAACCTCAAATGAAACTGAAGTCCCAAGTGGAATTAATTCTACAGGGAGCTGTTTTATGAGTGCTACTTTTTGTTTTATTCATAACGATCTGAAATGGCAACATTTGCTGATGATGGTAAATTATGGTCATAAGGTTGTGGATTCATTTGATGACCACGCTGATCTGGTCACTGCAGTAACCTTGTCTGCTGCATGGAAACTACCATTATCTCGTGAAAGTGTTCCCTTATGCAACTTGGGATCAGTAATCTGTTTGATTACAACATTGTTGAAATATAAATTTTTAAAGGTGTAAAATCCTTGAAAAAGGGAGTTATGATTTTAAGCTTCAACATAGCTGAGTGTTATCCATTTAACTGCTGCATGGCGGAAAAACCACCTCAATTAAATTCCAAGAAATAAACAGAAATGGGCAACACGCTTTCTAGCACCATACCAGAAGAACTGAATGTTTCTTGCTTGAGCTTTCAGCTTTATAGCTAGTCGTTGCCAAGACTTCAGGCTTGTATTGCATCTGCAAACTTGTAGTCTGGTAAGTGCAGAACTGCACATGTGTAGAAGTCACTCCAACTTCCTTTTAATGCCAAACGACACCATCTGCTCCTGAACCTAAACAAATGGCACAATATGGCACCTTCAACTAAGAACTCTCCAACAATTCTCCATTGACAAAAAAAGGTAAAATGCTAGAAAACTGAATGAGATAAAACATTTATTTTATTCGTTAACAGTGACTGACTCATTTTGTGTCTTGGTGAATTGGTTGGCACTATTCATTTGCATTACAATTCAATTCAATTCAATTCAATACAGATTTAGGTACTTTCAATTTTTTTCTCTAATACGATGGTAAAGAATATCTACGTGTTTGTTATAGCCTATTCAAAATAGCTGACCAAATGAGGTGGAGTGCACTGTAAAAAGCTGCAAGCTTGATATTGTAGGCTTAACAAAACGGGGTTTCAATAAAATGTCTTGGGTACAAAGTGCTTTTATGAATGGTTTATAGCTTGTGATATTGCTTTATATTCTGGTTCCATAGAATTGGATTGCTAGAGGGAATGTATTCCTCCGTAATTAGCAACTATTCCGGTTTTGGAGTGTCTATGATGAGGATCACTGTTATGGCTAGTGTCAGCAAAAAAAATGTTTAAATCCAGTGTCATCATGATTGATGGCCAAACTACGTTCTCTTGTTTTCCTTAAATATGTCAGTATCCCCTTGCCTAATTGCCAGTACTTATGTACACATGGGACTAAAAAAGCTTGCCTCTGTGCCTGGGTTTAAAATAGAAGGGGTTAAGAATACTGCTCATTTGATTTATCAATTTATGCCTGTTGGTGGAAAGGACAATGCAATAGAAGTAAGATTTATAAGGAATATAAAAAACCAGCATTCTAAGGATATTTTTAATTTTTTCCATAGGAAGCAAAGCCAGTTTTAAACCTTTGCACTGTCAACTTAGCAGTTTAAAATCACAATAGAGGGTTGTATAGTTGCCTCATGAAGACTAATGAAGAGTTGCCACTATTTGGACTTCCATATGCATGCTAATACAACAAAAAGGGTAAGACCAATGTACTATGCGCTAAAGTACTTTTCATTTAAACCAGTAGGTAATTAACTACATAGTCAATAATTATGCAATAATGACAATAATGGCATAACAATATTCATACTACCTGAGTAGTCTGCATATTATACACCGCCACGTTTCTTTCAGGGAAGGTTAAGTCACTATGAGCCACAAAATATTTCTGAAGCATGAAATCTTCATTGCTGTATGCCACAACCTAAAGCAAACCAAAACGTACACAATAAACAAAAGATCGAGCAAAGTGAGCAAAGTCGAAATGCCATCTTTGCTATTCGTGCATGTTTGTCTATATATACTTTGGGAAAGGATCATGTAGACAATTTTATTGTAACTTGCATGTAATTTTGTGACATAGGAACTCTGGTGCATGAATTTATACCTTCGTAGATGAACAAATACGTTAAAGATATTCAATAATAACATAACAATAACTTCCAGCCTATCACAGCTGTAACAAATAAATAATATTACACTGCAAGCTTTCGGTTTCCTATGCTCCATGAACGATTAGAATACTGAGAGAAACGTAAGCGTATCAATTATCCGTTCCAGTTCAATGCAGTGCTAAGCATTACAGGAAAATCGCGTATAGAGCAGACGACTGTAATGGCTTCAAGTAGTGCATCTTTAGTTTTGAAAAAAGGAACCATCAATCACTGATAGCTTGGGAAATGATATGAATGTTTATTGTTCACTTTGCAATAAGGTTCCAACGAAGAGTAAGAACACCAAGACTACAAAGCAAACCAAAGCTCTCGTCTACTAAAAAGCTTTCTTTCAGCTGCATCAAGACTGTGGTTAAGAAAGGCGATCAACTACCGCCCGAGACAAATATTTTTGTTTCGCCCAAACAAGGCCGAAAAAGCGGAAGCCCAAAAAGCAGAAGCAAGGCCCCAAAAAGCAGTTTTTAACACCAGCATAAAAGTGAACAAGACAAGCACCAACAGTAACCAGCTTGGATGACTTTGAATTGTCAGGCACAAGCAGCAGTGACGTAAATTCACTTTGACGGTTTATACTCATCTCTTAACATGTTTTAACGAAATTCAAATCGAAGGTAAGATTCAAGGTTGGTGAACTTCCATAGTGTTTATTACGAGAAAATGGCTTGGCATGAAATACGGAAAATGCAACAATAGAAAATTTTATATTGATGGTTCAGAATAGTTCCCAGTGTCAACAATATTTACTCCAGGACCTGTTAAGGACCCGTTTTGTACATTTATTTATACGAATGAAACTTGTGTAATTTAGCGTCCCAACAGGGATTGTCAGTTATAATTAACCAAAACACACTACAGACACGGCAATCATGGCTTAGATGGGTGCTTTATTCTGGTCGGAAAAGCCGGTGAATTATTTTGTTACATGCCGGCAGCCATGTTTGTTTCGCCCTGTTCCGGCTTTGTTAAAGACTGCATGCTGCTATTCGTTCTAAAACTAAATCACCTGACAGCCATTATTAAATGAATTGGGAATACTTTACATAATGGTTAAACAGAATGCATCGTATCACTTAGTGAAAAGCGAAAAAGCACCAAAGAGAAAAATTCGTAATGCAGATTTGTTGGAGTGCCTGACAGAGAGAGGCATAGAAAATTACCCAAAAATGCTCAGGACTGAGCTTATGACCACGAGTAACAATATAAGCCTGGCGACTAACAGTAAGCCATCGACGATCTTGCAACTGAACACTTCCACCATACCACTGCGATTTTAATCCTATAGAATGAATTTCGGCACAGGTGAAGTGCGAAGTACGGATAAACAATATTTCTTTCAAACTAGCCGATGTAGAAACTTTGACAAGGGAAGCAATGAAGTATGTGACAGTCATAGGGATTAGGGAAGTTCTTTGACCACAAAGTGAAGGCCGGCACATTGTCGGTTTACGGTTCGACTGAGCCCAGCAGCGCACCGCTGATCTCTACCACGAGGCTGGTGAGTGTAAGCAAGAGCCTACACATTGGGACCCGAAAGATACTGACCTACGCTTGGAAAGGACGAAACCAGAGAAAACTTTGGTGGAGGTCCGTAGCATTTCTAACGCGCAAATTGATCATCGTAACTGAGTGTAGTGGCTAAAGACTAATCAAACCGTCTAGTAGCTTGTTCTGGCTGAAGTTTCCCTCAGGATGTAACGCACTCGGATGTAACACAGTCTCATCCAATAAAGCGAATGATTAGATGCCCAGCGACCAAATGATATCGCAATATTCTTAAACTTTAAATGGGTGAAAAGTTCGCCTTATTTGAAGCCCAGACGTTGGAAGTGAGTGCCCTGTGGCCACTTTTGGTAAGCAAAACTGGTGCCATGTGATGTACCATATGCCGGGTTACGGTGTCTGAAGCGGACGCTCATCAGACTCCATGAAAGGTGTTTGTTGCTATTGACAGAAGGGCTGTGTTCATGGAAGTCGGAATCTGGTAAGGAGTGTGTAACCTGCCGAAGGAACTTGCCCTGAAAATGTGGGGGGGGGGGATTGAGGCTTAATGGCGCGTCGACAGCTTGGTCATTAGCGCCAACCTCAGTCACAGTGCAGTGGTCCGGGTTGCCACTGCACCACACATTACAGAGATATTATTCAAACCCCTAATCTAAATCTTGTCATACATCTGTACCTCCTGCAAAAATTGAAAAACACCGGACAGGAGGACAGACTTATCGCCCAATTGACGCACAATGTCATGCGGAAGATGGAAACGACGACGAAAACCATCAAGATGGCAACAATCAACAAGGAAGTGCCGGACCGTAAGTGGCCGCCGACACCAATAACATTCAGGAGGGTCAACCCCCCGCAAGAGGAAACAGTGAGTAAGTCGAGTGTGACCAATGCGCAAACGGGCCAACACCACCTCCTCACGGCGACTGCGGCGACATGCCGAGTGCCATTCCTCAACAGTGCCTTTAATAGCTCGTAATTTATTGCCGTCCTGTCCATCCCACGAGGCTTGCCAAAAAGCATGTAACCTCAGACGCAGAGTTGGAAAAGCGTCCGAGGGAACAAGCCTGAGATCCCTACCGAGAGGGCCAGAAAGGGCCCCTTTTGCTGCAGAATCCGGATGCTCATTTCCACCTATCCCAACATGGCCCGGGATCCAGCAGAAAAGCACGGTTTTCCGCTGGCCAGGCAAGCGGGAAAGCAAAGCTTGGACACGTTGTGTCAAGGGGTTCCGAGGATTGTAATTCGCCAAGGACTCCAGGGCACTCATGGAATCGCTAAAGATAATGAAATGCGTGCCCTGAAGGCCAAGGATCCATTCCACCACCAAACCGAGAGCCAAAAGCTCTGCAGAAAACACAGAATAGCCTGATGGAAGGCGATGGGCAACCGTCACTCCCTTACAAACACAAGCACAAGCCACGCCAGCATCTGACTTCGACCCATCAGTAAACAGCCGCTGATAACCGGCGTACTGAGCACACAGCCGCCGGAACTCCTGTAAGTACCGTGCAGGTAGAGTGGAACCCTTCGGGAGGGACGCCAGAGCGAAAACGAAAATGCCACTTGGGACAAGCCAAGGGGCTACTGGCATCCCCCCGAGCCTCAAGACGCTGGGCATTTCAAAGGCTATCTCCTGACAGGACTGCTGGAGCCCATCGCGGAAATCACCCTTACCCACCCTGCGTCTACCGACTCGCAAGTCTGGCCCAAACACCATGGACCAAGCAGGACTGGATTCCACAGCACGTAAACGCACAGCATACTGAATGGCCAGCTTTCGCCGACGAATAGCCAAAGGTGGCTCCGAGGCCTCAGCATAGAGGCTGACCACTGGAGAAGTTCGAAATGCCCCAGTCGCCACACGCAGGCCACTGTGATGCACAGTGTCCAACATCTGGAGAGTCGAGTCACTAGCCGAACCATACACCATGGTTCAAGGACAAGGGCTCTGTAGAGGCGCAACATGACAGCGCGATCGGCACCCCATGAAGTGCCCGACAGAACCCGCAAGATGTTAAGTGCCCGCAAAGACTTGTCTTTAAGTTGGCGCAAGTGTGGAAGCCAAGATAACCTGGAATCGAACACCAGACCCAGGAAACGTGCCTGTGGGACAACAGGAATCTGCACCTGCCCCAAGTACAGGCAAGGATCTGGGTGCAGCGTTCGTTGGCGGCAAAAGTGAATGCACACAGTCTTGTCCGGAGAAAACCGGAAACCATTACTGACCGCCCAGGTCTGGACTTTGTTAATCGCCAGCTGTAGCTGCCGCTCGCAGGTCTGCATGCGAGCTGCTCGAAAGCGCAGGCCGAAGTCATCGACAAACAATGACTGGGGAACAGCAGCTTGCTGAGCAATGGGGTTGATCCCAATAGCAAACAAGATGACACTAAGAACACCTCCTTGAGGCACACCATTCTCCAAGACAAACGGGCGGGAAAGAGCCGCCCCGACACGAACACGTAAAGAACGGCCTGAGAGGTAAGCGGAAAGCAACAGTGGCATCCGTCCCCTCAAGCCACAGTTATAGAGATTACGGAGAATCCCATAACGCCAGGTCGTATCATAAGCCTTCTCCAAGTCAAAGAAAACCTGAACCAGATGTTGACGCAGGCGAAAAGCCTCCCTCACATCTGATTCAAGGGCAACCAGATGATCGATGGTTGAACGAAAACGTCGAAAGCCTCACTGGGACGCAGATAAGAATCCGCGTGATTCCAGCACCCAGACCAACCTCTCACTGACCATCCGTTCCATAAGTTTACAGACACAGCTAGTCAGAGCGATTAGGCGATAACTGGAAGGAGCAGTAGGGTCTTTGCCCGGTTTCACAATCGGGATGACCACTGCTGTCCTCCACGCTGCCGGAACAGAGCCTTCTGCCCACACACGGTTGAACATCTCCAGCAAGAACTGCTGGGAGGCAAGAGGCAGATGTTTCAACAGCTGATAGTGAACATCATCAGGCCCTGGGGCGGAGTCATGCGACTTGGACAAAGCGGAAACAAATTCCTGCCTGGTGAACGGTAAATTGTACTCCTCTAGCCCGTCGGAGCGAAAGTCTAGAGGGTTATCCTCTTCACTACGCTTTATTCTGAGGAAACCAGGATCATAATGGTTATCACTCGAAACCTGCGCAAACGCAGACGCAAGACAGTCGGCGATATCCGGCACAGAAGAGATCACGGTATTCGCCACCTTCAGCTGTGAAACCGGGGAAGGCACGGTCTTCCCCTAGATCTGGCGCACCTTCCGCCACACCTGCTGAGAAGGCGTGGAGCGCGTGATCGACGAAACATAAACT
>JAHWFP010217496.1:3092-36271 GCA_023313725.1 Lithobius niger | reverse complement strand
AGGAATTGCAGTTGGTCGGTTTTACTGATAAAGGCGTGCTCAGTTGCTTTCTGTTAGCTGAATTAAGGGTTTGTACAGAGTCAAAATACATTGTGTTACGTCGGTTTTGATCATGGTCTCGTCCTGTATCCTTTGCCATACTGCCAGGACACGGAAGAAGAAACCTTTCCATGTTTTCACCAAGGAAAAAGAAACAAAGTTAAAGATTTAAAAAAGTAAAATGTAAAAGGTAAAAAACATTAAAAGAAGTTAAAAGTAGAAATGGATGGCTGGGAAACTAAATTCACACATGATGCACTAACAGGAACTCGATCGCTTGAAAGAAACGAAAAAATTTTTTTTTTCTTTAAGTGTTCCACCACCCGGATTCGAACTGGCACAGACTGCTGGCAAGATGGTGGCTCCCTGCCGCGATTTCCGAAATGAAAACAAGCCGTCGAATAGACCGTCAACACACGGAAAAAGGCACTCACAGAGTCAGACTGGGGCACCAAATGAGGCACTGGAACTTCGTAGACATACTTGATGAACCGGTAGGGCCAAATCAAGCTGTAAGTGGCTTAATTCATCGGAATTCAACAGAGTTCTTGACTCTCACCAGGCTGAAGGTAAAATCTCAATCTATGCATTCCCTATGCATTCCGAGGGTACATGGAGGTAGGAGCATTTCACTATATCGACGTAGTGTTAAGTCAATGTACGATAAAAGCGCTCTAAAGTTAATGCGACGTGGGTACATGGACCTTGCGTTTAGGTGCAGCGTGGTTACATCAAATCTTCCAGATTTGATCTAGATCTTGGTGGTTGTAGCAAATATTCCAGCTAAAACTTTGAGGACTGAAGTGGAAAAGGGATCTATGTGAATAGCTTTAGCTTTTGATGAGCCCGCAACCTTAGCCATGGTACCAGAAGGAGAGAGGAACAATTTTGCTAGGTAAATCCCTTCGGAATTTCCTGTTTTTTTTTTAAATGCTGCAATTGACATCAGCATGAGACATCACAGGGCCCTACAGGAATTGCTAAGGCCGCACTGGAACCCGGGATCTCTGGCACATAAAGAATTGAGGAAACCCGTACAAACTGGAGAGTGTGTTTCAAAATTGAAAAGCCATCCCCGAAAGACCAAAAGGGAATTGGGTTAACATTCCCAAACCCAGATGTGGAGATAGATCCCATGTGGCTCAAATGCGGCAACACAAACGAACTCGGAGACGTCGGTGGGAGTACCGGGAAGAGTTATCTTTTCTTTGTAAGGAACGGACTCCCTGGAATTGGTTCATCTAGAGTGAGGGACATTTTTTCCATGTAACTCCGTGGGTCTTGTGTTGCCCTGGAGCGCTACTGCCGGCCATTCAAAATCCAGGGGGGGGGGGGGGGAAGAACTTTGGTTTTGCACTTTTTGTAAGAAAAACTGGTGCCGTGTGATGTACCATATGCCGGGTTATGGTGCCGGACCCGGACGCTCATCAGACCCCATGAAAGGTGTTTGTTGCTATTGACAGCAGGACTGTGTCAATGGAAGTCAAAATCTACTAAGGAGTGTGTAACCTGCCGAAGGAACTTGCCCTGAAAATGTATGGCAAAGCAGCACCTCCGCATGGGCATCCTGCAGAAGCCTCAAGAGTGGGAGGGTTGCAACAGCAAGCGTAGAAGGTTTTGGGCATAGGCACACCTTGAGAACCTGCTGGTGCAGATCTTGGTGGTTGTAGCAAATATTCCAGTTAAAACCTTGAGGACTGAAGTGGAACAGGGATTCATGTGAACAGCTTTAGCTTTTGATAAGCCCGAAACCTTAGCTATGGTACCAGAAGAAGAGAGGAAGAAGAGATGAAAATATCTTATTTGAATGACAAGCTATGGTTTTCACCGCAATCATGACGTAAGAATGTGTAACATAATTTAGTGATATATTAAGCCAAATTTACATAAAATTTGGTAGAATTTACACACCGTAACACTAGGAGGGAAGTTGCTTGCAGTTCATAATTGTGAACCCCAATGCAAGTGGCCATCTTGTTTTTTCAAGATGTGGCGATCTATGGGCGGCTATCTGGTTTTTTAGTGATGAAGTTAATTCCAGTAACGTAGGAGTCTGCAGGGCGAAGTTTCTTCTGGTCATGTGGGATGCTCTCACTTCTGGTCATATGTAAAGAGGAGTGTGTCACTTCCGGTCATGAAAGGCCATGTCACGTTTGGTCACGTGCAGTGTGTGTGTCTGTCTGTGTTTCTGTATCCGAAAATAGCCTTCTCACCAACTGACCACAATTTAGCTTCCTCTCCTTCACCCAATCTTACATGTAACTAAGTGCTGAGTATATTTCCATCCACTCTTCTACTGCAATAGAGATCGCTTTAGTTTCTTTCTCGCTCGACTTTTTCATTGACCTTTCGTTGGAGGAAAGAAAGGAAGGGCACCCCCACACATGAGTTATTTGCGCCCATACATAAACGAACTTGATCCTTTTTCGTATCAGTACATAAACATCTGAGAAGCTAAAATACTGAAGACAAAGATGGGGTTATGGAACGAAAGATACAACTACACAGAGAATAGGCACGCAAAGCTAAAACTCGATATATACACCATATCCAACATCCTTCAACTTAATTTGTTTTTTGTTGCTTTTCGGTGTCACAAACCTTCTCCTGGCACAGGAATACAATAGGAAATTATATCGGTTACATGCTTTCGTCTGTCAGCAGTTTGTATTCTTCGTGCGCTTCTCTGGTTGAAATGTTGCCTATCTGAACTTCTGTTGCTACAATTATTTTTCTTGACAACGTTCACCAACTGTGTTTCCCTTCAGCAGAAATTATCACCTATGAGATACAGTCTGAGATTTTACATGATCCTTTGCGTTGGTAATCCAACTTGTTGCTTCATTTGTGTTAGTCATGTGTTTATATTTTGCCTTCTTTCCATATTCAGCCTCTAAGGTATATCCATTTTTTGGAAAGTTCTGGCAATAGGTCTACCAGTTCCTGTCACACCTGACAAGTACAGTTCCGGTCAAAAAAAAAACGCCTTCGTTATACGGAGGAAGTTGCAGGATTAATGTATGTGACTCTGAACGAAAATGTTGATATCTTGAAAACTACTGGACATAATTGAATGAAACAAAAACTGGGTTGCTTATTATGCTATCAGCTATATTTATATACGCATTACACGTAATGGTAAGTAGCCAAATATAATTGGCAGAGCGAGCAGCACGAGTTGATAACTAATAATATATCTTATATATTACTGTATAGAATTGAATAAAACAAAAACTGGATTAATTGTTATGATATATGCTATATTTCTATACGTTTAACATGCAATATTCAGCAGAAAAGTATAATATGCAATTCAGTCTTTGTTTCATGAAAAGCCTTCCACTGGTTTACGAGATATCATCAGATATCATGAGGCTTTTCTCGCTCGGCCAATTATTTTCAGTCAGTTAACGTAGTATTTAATAATGGTAGAAATACAGTAGACAATCTAATAAGTAGTTCAGTTTTTGTTTCATGAAAATCCGTCCAGTAGTTTTCGAGATAACTGATTTTCTCCATGGTTGTTATTGCGACCCTCGATATAACGAAAAGGGCGTTTTTTTTACCGGAACTGTACGTTCGTCAACATTGTTGGTGTCTATACCCTAAACACTTTGATAACAGAAAACAATAAAGACAATATAAATGCTTATCCTGAGATATGGCACTATCTACCAAGACAGCTATTAGTATCAAAGTTTCTAATTTAACGGCATGGCAGCTTCCACACAGGTAAATCGAAAACACATTCAGCTTGCACATTCATTTCTGTAAAGTCCGACAAAGTATTAGTCCGACCAATGTTATAAAGTAAAAGATTGTCATGCTACTCTCTTGCTAGAGGCAATCTGTTAATATCACTTCAATGCATAAAAAATGCCTACCTTACGTGTTGGTTCTCCAGGGTAATAGTTCATTTTTTGTCTTACTACCACATTCAATTGAGTTACGTGATATTCCAGATTTTGTACTACAAATAAATGCACAAGACATAATTTAGACACAAGTAATCTTGCTTGATAGCAATTTTCTGTTCACCTAGTGACCTAAGTATACTTCTTATCAAAAACAGAAAAGCACTTGTTTACTTTGCAGTATCAGAAGCTGATGAAGCGTACATAAAAAAAATTAAGAGAACTCGACATATTATCTTAGTTCCGAGTTATTTTCAAAAGCATGGAAAAATTACAATACATTAAATGGTTAAAGTCATGTTTTGTAAAACGTCGAAAATGCCCAGCTTTGCCATACGAAACTAGCTAACTATCCAAGAATCCAGACAAACCAATGGGAAAAATGATTTTTAGTTGTAAATTTTCTCCATAATTGTGCAACGATTTTGCCTGAGTCTTGATTAATCCTAGCCAGTTTCATCTGCAAAGATCGGCATTTTTGCCTATTTGTAAACTAATGCCTTTAGCCATTTAAAGCATGTTTAGGTTTTTAAACTCTTAAAATGACTTGGAAATGAGTTGAAACGTGAAGTTCTTTTTTATGTGCATTTTATCGGCTTCTCATACTGTGAAACTTCTACTTCGTCACATGTAAAGCTGGTTAAAATTGGTAGGCAACTGAGTACTGAACATCTGGAGGCCAACAAAAGATGGTATAATTTTTATTAACTTCCTTTATTAACCATTCAAAACTTCAAATTATAATATACTACATATACAGATGATCATACGTGGTCTTTCCACGAATTTTGTAACCAAATAGCGAATCATATCAACGTCAGAAAATGCCTTAACAAAATACACCCACTTATAGTTTACTTAGGGAGCCACAATTGTTTTCTGGCAGTTGAATTCTTCTTTTCCTTAAAGGTGTATAGGGCTGTAAATATACCATATGAGCACTGTCAACGGTCTCCTGGCATCCCAGGGACTAGTGGCTAATGACTCATTTATGTGTTGCCACTGCACACGAATTCATACACTCCTGGCAAGCATTCCGTCATGCACCAAAGCATTGTCACGTGCCCATGTAGGAAATACCACACCCACGAAGGAATTCCGCGTCTCATAACCAAATACGACCCAAAAGAGAAATTTTCCCAATGAAGAAATCCACCCATATACAGATATTTAAAAAAAATCATCCTAGTTAAGGAACCACTCTAATTTATAAGTTTTATTAGTAATCAGTTGTAATTTGATTGTGTACTCTTCTTTAAAACTGCATAAAGGCTTGGTAAAGGAGACAAGTTAATTAAAAAAGAAAGAAACTTGCTTGCTTGTTGACTAGCAAGATTTCTTTCTGGCAAACACTTGGTGAATTAAAAAAAAAATTTTTAAAACACTCGAATCGTCTAGTACGTTTAGTTGATAAACCAAAACAATGTACCTTTTTAGCCTTAAAGTAATGTTTTTTTTTATCCAAAAACGTAAAGAGATGACAGATTAGCTTTGGTTCATTGCTCACCGGACCTATCCCACACCCAAACCCTTCCTTTTTCCTCCACTTGTCTCCCAAATAATTCGTTTTCAAATGAGTCAATGCTTGGTACGCCCCAAGCAACTTTCGTCAACCCTAGTTTAACTCTTCGTGTGCCCCAAAGTAGATCCAGGCAGAAGTGGGACTGCCAACGGAAGTAGATATTACTTCCATCGAAATTCCCATTTCCATCGGCAAAATTACGAACATGGGGATGCAACATGTAGCTTTTTTGTCTTTCAAGATGGCGGCACGCTTCGACATACTGAGCGTGATGGGTCACCTTCACAAGGCTGGCAAATGAAGCTGTCAGCTGCTGATGTCTACTGCCTCCATTAGCATTTTCTTCACTTTTTTGGAAACAAATTAAAGGAAACGTGGTTTTAGAAGAAGAATTGTTTAAGATGACACATAGTATGTAATGCCGTACCAGAGATATTGCTGGCTCATATTCTACACTTTAATAACTGAAGGAAACGAAGGGAACCATGATTAAAAATTAAATGTTTAGTTTGGCTGAGAAGATAGAGAAAAATGCATAAACTCATCAGTGCAAAATATAATAAAATTAGAACTAATTATCAAGTTTAAGAGAAGAATAATTGTCTTATGACTAAAAAATATATCAAAGACAGGTAATATTTTTCACAGTATTGAAATATTTCGGGGGGAAATGATGTAGGCCTACGAATAAAATGTTCTGATTAACAACTCAATCCAGCTGAACTCAATATGCAACTGTTATCATTAAAAATATTGTTAAGGCGCAAAATAAATAAAAAAAATCATAACATGAAAATTACTCACTACAAAACAGAGAAGACCCATACCGCCTTTGATAGTTTGGATAGAAAATACTCCACTAAACATGTCTCAGGGGTTATAAACTTGACAAAAAAATTAATCCAGCATTAATCACCTTTGGAGTTGAATGTGTTGTCTGGCAGTGTAGTCTAACATTTGATTTTAAATTAAACGTTAGAAGCCTGATCATATCCGTTTTGGGTTTGAAACGGCTGAATATAATTTGTGTTTCATTGTGGGCAAGTATTAGTTCAATACATTTTGTCATGCTTAAATATTCAGTATTTTCTTGCATTAGGATTACATTTCAATTATTTTTAATAAATTTTAAAGCAATTATTGTTTTCAGTAATTATGTACGTATTTATTAATTAAATAATTTATTAATAACAAAATTTTATCATAGCCGATAAAAATCAATAAAAAAAACTTCATTCCAATGTTACCTTTTCTTTTTGTTTTTTGGCGCTTCTCAGAAAAATGCTTTACACAAATTTTTGTTCTTTCATGGAGCTGACAGTCATTATGAAAATATTTTTTCTCACTTGGATTTATTACGATTGAAATTTAAAAATACTGGCCAATGGTTTACATCTTTTTATGCCTGGACCTACTTTATGAACCTTAGGGGTGCTTTTAGGTTTTAAATTAAATTGACTGGATCCACATTACTTAAAATGCCTAATTGGAGAAACTGTAGTTACGTGCGCTATTAGCTTAAACATCTTTTGTTACTGTACTGTATAATACACTGCAGTCAAATTACTCAATCATAAGCGGTTTTCTGTATCCTTTATGGAACAAATTGTTCATATTGTTGATATAGTTACGAATAAATAAATACAAATGCAAACCTATTTCCGTTATCTTTTACTTAAATTCCAGACTGCTGGAGTAGGAATTAAAACCTCGACCTTTAATACTAAAGGCTGAAATTCTAGTGCTAAGCCATACTGACACGACAAAGGAAATGGTCACACGCAGCATTTAAAACATACTCGTGCATATACGCAAACACTTTACAATCGCCACTGGAAAAACCTTTGTTCGGTACCATACGCCAAGTGAACAGAAAGGAACACACAAATAAAGCAAGAAATCAGGTATGAACAGGACGGAATGGCAAATCGGCCCAATTAGTTATAAACAAACACAGATGCAAACCTATTTGCGTTGCCTTTTTGTCTCAAATGTGAGACTGCTGAGTGGGAATAGAACAAAGGCCGAAGCTCTACCACTGAAGGCCCATTCTGACAGCACCCAGCAGCCAAGCAATAGATGGTACCAGCGGAAATGACCTCATAAAAATAACCCCAGGGCTCAAATTCCCAGCTGCCTTTACTGTTCCATTCAAGTCTGGCTAGGCTTGACTTTCGTGGCTCCGTCTACGGCAGCCTACAATTTTCAGTCTTTCAGACAACTAAATGTACTCGACCGCGTATACGTAGCAACATAGCGCTGAAATTACAAGACGGTCATTATTAATACATGAAGTCTCTCGATTGTACGATATGAAGGGAAAAGAATACAAAGACACAGCAGGATAAAGCTAATTCATGAAAGGAGATTGCTAACTAATTTCCTGGTAAGCTCACATCTATGTGTGGAAACAAGTCAATTCTCCAGGTGGTATTTAGACTGCTGTTTCATTGTGAGGCGTGTGTGGATATTTGTTTTGGGTTTTGAACTAGAATGTTTGCAAGCAAAAATAAAAATAGAATCTGTACTTGGATCTACGAAGGTTTGAGTGGCTTCTTCCACGAACTATCTTTCATTTTCCAGTCAGTATTGTGAAGGGTTCTGTTGCTCTGTTTGCTACGGAATTGGCTAGTTATGAATAAGATTAGATATTTATACTCCAAATATTACGCTGCCTTTTATAATTTTTTGGATATCCCGATTATATATAGCTTTTTTGCTGAATTTTTTGCTGGAAAATAAAAACTTATTTTTTTATGTCATCAGTTAGTTTGTGAATCAATTTCCGTACTTAACATAAATCAATCGCCAGACAAGCCTCCTCTTTGCTGATGACCTGAAGTTATATCGTCCAGTCATCAGCGAAGAGGACACCAAAGTTTTCCAAGAAGACCTCCGTAAAATTCATGACTGGCCTCTGCTCATGGCCTGCAGTTTGGCTCCCAGAAGTGTGTCACTATGCATCTCGGTCACAACAATGTACGTGCCAATTACATTTTTGGTAACTCTACAATGAAATCCATCACACAAAAGCGTGACTTGGGTATAATCATTGATGACAGGCTCACCTTCAAGCAGCAAGTTGACGCTGTCATTAACAGATCACGTAGGATGGGAGGCTTTGTACTCTCTGGTTTTACATACCTGACTCCAGCTGCTACTAAAATCCTGTACACTACTTTGGTGCGCCCACTCCTGGATTACAGTGTCCAAGTTTGGAGGCCCCACTACCATATCCACCTCAGCCGCCTCGAACGTGTTCAACGATGGTTCACCCAAAAGTGCCCTGAATTAAACACCTGCCATACCAAGAGCGACTCAAAGCCTTAAACCTCACCACTCTTGAAGATCGCTACAACAGAGGTGACATGATCCTTGTGTACCAACTACTCAATCAACTACTGGACATCGACTATGGAAGATTTCTTGATCTTTCTCAGGTTTCACACACACGAGACAACTGTTATAAACTGCAAGGTGAAACCTCACACAACAACACTAGACACTTCTTCTTTACAGAGAATATTGTAGTGCCTTGGAACACGCTGCCACTTCGAGTGGTAACTGCACCTTCCCTGTCAAGCTTCAAGGCTCGCTTTGACAGCATATAACGAATGGGGTTGTATTTGGGGATTGGGGGTTGGCTCATGAGCATGCTCAAGCTAGTTTTTATCTTTTGTATTGTATTGTATTGTAAGCATTCAGCTGTGTCTGAAAGCTTTCAAAGGCCTTTTTTTTTACTAGTAATTAAACACTTAAAGTGAAATGCAGTATACTATATCACAAGCCAGCCAAACATTGCTAAAATGCAAACAACCACGACCTGCTCCCAGGTGGGAAACATTGACGAAAGAGGAGTTTCTGGCCTTCGTAGGAATAATGATCATCATGGGCTACCATGACCTGCCGTAGGTGGTGCAGTGTTGGTCCACGTCCCCAGACCTGGGAAACCATACCATCCTGCCTACCATGACAAGAAGGAGTATCATTCCAATATGGAACAATTTTCGGTTGGCAGAAGAACTGTCCTTCACCGGTACCAATCCCCAGACTGCCTTGCCCATGACCAGGCTAGCCATCAAAGATCAAAATGCCAAGAGGGTACGGACACAATAATGACGGTGTGACCAACGATGGAGGCCATCAATGACGAATTCCACAGGTACAGGAATCCCGGCCCAGCTCTCTGCATAGACGAATCCATGACAGAGTACAATGGAAGATGGAAGATCAGGATATACCAACCCAAAAAGCCTATCAAGGTACGCTTCGAACCCTTCATTCTCTGTGACCCGTTCGACGATTACAACCTTAACGATGAGGTGCACATCGGTAGAAAGTGCTACATGGTTATCTACCCTGGCCAACACCAGACCAAGGCACTCAGGAACAACAAGATGGCTCACACGATGGTCTACACCGTGCACTACTACCTGCACTAGGGTTTCCAACGTCAGCAACAGTATCTTCACATTGGCACTGCTGTTCAGTTCCTCTATGCCAAGCTGGGCACTTTCGCGTGAGGGAGCCTACATGCCAACACTCCCAGAATGCCATACGAGTATACCGACGAAAATTCAATAAGGAGTGCGAACGCAGCGACAGTAATTTTCATCAGTGCAGCCTACTGCTGCTGAGTATCTGGTATGCTCGGACGAAAGCTCGAGAAGAAGGCACCCTGGACAAACCTGCTGGCAGATGCAGCAAGATCATCAGGATCTCGAATTTTAGGCAAATTCTTGTGTTCAGTAGAATTTTTTATCAACTCACTCCCCCTGCAACAGCCATTCCTACTAGGAAATTTTCAAGTATTATGTTATCAAGAAAGGGGGAGGAAGGGTTCACTTGTAGATGACGATTGATTACAAGGGAGAGGGGGCAGGGATAACCAGTTGATGAAGTAAGCAAACAAAAAAAGGTTGCCCAGGAAACCAAAATTGAATCAAAAAGGAAAAGGTCCTCACTTCCTGTAGCTATACAGAAAATTACCCCCTCCTACTTCCTACTGAATCCCTTGCTAGTAAACTTTGTTGCATTTGCAACAGCCTTATACAGGGTGTTTCAGAATAAAACCGACAAACTTCCAGGGCATACTAAGGAGGTAAAGGCAAGTTAAAAAGTCCTATACAACATCTATCCAAAAATGCTTGGTTACCGACATATCGCCCTATTACACCCCAATTATTTTATGATCGAGTATTTAAGTCATGGTTTAATATTGGAGCATGTGAGTCACAGGTTGTGACTGAATGCCTGCAAAGTGCACGCTTTATTGTGCCCTCATACGCCATCTTGTGTGTTTTAGCAGCATCAACTGGTATGAACTAGATGCGTCGGTGACGGTTTAAGACCAAATTCATAGCTACACAAACTCAGATTCAGCACGGTGCACTAACCTGCCTGCAAACCTTCGCGATAGGACAAATCGAATTGCGTTCAAAATTGCAACTACGTCAACTCTTGCCAGGAGAGTTGTAAATAAATTTTTAAAAACTTTTAAAGGAAGGCATAGGTTAATAATTTCTACACGCATTAACTGTTGCTCAAAGCTGTAAAAACATCGCTGCTTTTGATAAAGGTTTTCCTACTAATTGCGTTTTTTTTTTCGGGGGCGGGGGTGGGAGGGATAGGCCGAAATGGTGGTTGCGGATGTGAACTGCTTTGTGAAATATAGTTTCGTTTTAAATTGTGCACAAAGATTGTATGCATTGGTTAAGGACTGCTTTGAGGGATCTGGTCCACCACCTTTTGAGGCAAAATGTCACCAAACTTTTTTTTTCTTGAACGACTCAATGTAGTGGCACCGTAGCCACAGCCCGGAAACAAATTCGCTCGAGGCCGAACAAAGCTGTTAGCTCCCTAATAGGGTCCGCTTCTACTTTATCACATATCCTGGAAGAACTTATTTAGGATTATGACACATTTTGGGGTTTCGCAGGGTGGGGGAAGCCAGTTCCCACGCACCCCCTTCTCCCTTCCCACTGTTCAGGGGGCTTTATCTCCCCTCTCCTTTGTTCTGTTCGTCTTTATTTATTTATGTATTTTTTTGCAGGTAAAAAAACAAAACTAGAGTCCACATTACGGTTATTGGCCCTGGAGGTGAGGGGGGTGGGGCGGGCTTAACGAGAGTTGTAAGCAGATTCCGGAGGCTTAAATTCTTTGAAACATTGAAATACCTGATTTGACCTAGCTTAACCATCGTTCTTAAGCACTTTTATAAAAATTACTGTACGTTGTAACTACGGCTGTAAATTTGGCAGTTGCTTGCCCAACGTAGACTATAAAGCCAATAGGTCAGTTGGTTACCCTTGGCCTCCGCCCCTCCCCCTTCCTTCCCAACCTTCCAGGATCATCAGTTGGAACAGGCCATTTACATTCTTCCCTTACGGCTTCAGCTGATTAACGAAGGCTTTCTTTATTTTTAACGTCGGGAACAATGAACGAACTTGGGCTGCCCAGTTTCAGGAAAATAAAACAGATTTCTTAGGAATAATGAACAGGAACGTCTGCTGTATTCTTTTCCTTTCTTAATTAAAATATAGCATTACTTCTAATAGATTTTTTATTACGGAAACACCAAGAGCTACTGGGTCCTTGAAAAGAAACCAGGTCCGCTTCATGGCAAAACGTGCCAGCATACTGAATTTTTGCAAGTTGCTCCTGTCTTGGCAAGATTAGACGATATTGCAGTTTCGAACGTTATTTATTATCGCGAAGTTTTCCCACTGGTAGGTGCACCTTGCTGCATCTGAGTTTGTTTAGTATGAGGCCACAGTACGGCGTGCGTCTTGCAAGGCACTCTGATACAGGCTTCCACCGCTTCCACTAAACCATGACTTAAATACTCGATGATAAAAAAATGGGGTTAAATAGGGCGAAATCTCGGTAGCCAAGCATTTTTGGATAGGTGTTATATAGAACTTTTCGACTTGCCTGTACCTTCATGGGAAGTTTGTCAGTTTTATTCTGAAACACCCTGTATATTGGCTAGGGAGCAGGCCGGGAAAATTTTGACCTGGCCAGTAGCCGTATTTGTCTGTTAATCGATATTAACACTACGATTATTACAGATATGACACCTCCACCAACCTTCCCTTTTCCAGCTTTACCCTTTTTCCTTTTTTCACCTTCATCTTAACAGAAACAAGAAGGTATATTGCTGCATTAGCGTGGTTAGCTTAATTCGTTCATCCATTTTTCATTAGTTTCTATTATCTGATTTTGACGGATTGTCATTTTTACATTTCTTGCACCAGCATCGTACCACTTCTTCATATTTCGTCACTATGATTTTACGATTGTAAATTAACGTACTGTAGTTCTTTTACACCTCTTCTTCGAAATTATTTAACGGTCTTTTAAAAGATCTTTAAATTCTTATCTAACAAAAAAAACGAACAAAAGGTAAAGGAGAAATAGTCAAATCAAAACGAAGAATAAAAAAAAGGTTTGTTTCAGGGAAAAAGGCGCACAGAAGAAAATAGAATGATGCAGTGAAATATCGGTAAGGTTTATTAGAAATGTTGCAGATAACGTGTTGAAAATACATGGAATTCACTTACGGTATCGGGAGCCAGCTTAACCAAACTTGACCTGCTAGTGACATTTCGGTAAAAATTACTGTAAATCACGATGAGTACAGAGCCGTGTAGATTTGAGTTAACCTTGTAAATTTGAGGTCACCTTGAGGTCGCACAATCCGTTATTTATATAACCAGATTTTCGACAACTGCGTGGCACGGATTTTCAAGATACAAACCAGTTCAGTCAATAAAACTGTCGTCATTAGCCACTATTTGCAAGTACGCTAAATGGTGGGTACTGACGACAGTGAAAATCCCTGATTGAACTGGTTTGTAAATTAAAAACACCTGGTATGCAGTTGTCGAAAATTTGATTTCATTAAATAAGGAATTGTGCAACCTCAAGGTGGTCGGACCTTGCTTTTTAACTCAAATCTACACGGGTCTGTACTTATCGTGATTTACAGTAATTTTTACCGTGATGTCACTAGCACGTCAAGTTTGTTAAGCTAGAACTGATACACAGTGAATTCCATATATTTTCAAGACGTTATCCGTAACGTTTGCAGTAAATCTTACCGACTACGCTTGTACGCGAAAATTCGAATTTATTAAATACGGGATTTTGCAACCTCAAGGTGGTCGGACCATGCTTTTTTTTATCTATTGCAAATGTTACACGCGACTTTCTACACGCGTCTTACCAAAAGAAAATCGACCATGGGCACACATTTTGGAAACGATCTAGTCTGATCCACCTTAAATGATCCAAGTCGACCGACTGGGTATTAAACAAAATAGACCATACACGTTTTTGGTGGGGAAGGAAAGGGAAAATATATTAAAAGATTATAAGGTTAGCTACAGATTGAATGCTATGAACAGAATGGAAGGGGTCCGCTCTTCAGGATCAACGCAAGGTGTGAAGTAGTGTTCTGCCTTTGAACACAAAGAGGTTCAATTCAATTCCCCTACTCCAGTTCACGACATATACCAGCAGAGGTATATCTTCAGTATTTACATAAGAATGGTATTCTTCCATATTAGGCTTCTATACTGGAGTTGAATACTGCACTGACTGTAAATGCTGCATTGAATTTACTTTCATTGCTTGCTCAATCTGTGTCACCCTTGCTCATAACGCTTCTTTTTCCTTCTTTTCTGGGGGCCATGGTTTGTATTTTTGTGTCTTTATTTGGTCTAACTTTTTATAATTTATCACCAATAAGATATTTCACTATGTGCACTTACTTGGTATAAAACTGTAACAGGTTCCAAGGATAGTGTAAACTTTCAGTTTCCTAAATAACATTCTACTACTCGGATCCTGCAGTAAGACATTTGAGAAATAGCATTGATTATTAATATAATTAGTATTAAAAACGCTTAAGCCTTTTTAAATCTAATATCTGTTATATATTTTTCTTGTCCCAGGAAGTTTATCTACAAGATGAATGTTGCAATCACCTTAAAATCGAGGGTAAACAATTACTAGGTAACTCCAAAAACATAGTTTTGAGATATTAAGTGTCAAAGATTCAACTGTAAGGAAAGGTGGAAACTATAATCACAATGTTCAATAATTACCTGAAAATTCTTGTATTTTTATGGCCTTTAGGGGCCCAAAAAAATTGTTTGTGTTACATTGACCGTTTGGTTTGCTACAGAGTTACCTAGTTGCAGTAAATGCTAGTGACTTGATTTTCTAAATGGACAAAATCCCTAAATGCTGCATTCATAAACTAGGTAACTAAAGTTATCCAGTTGTTGTTTAAACCAATGTCATCTCTCGTTGCAATAAAGGACTAAGTAACTAGATTTATCCAATTGTTGCTTAAAAACCATATCATGAATTTAGAGATGCCTACTTGATGCTTCATTCATACCGGGTCTCCAGACGGTCCTGGACATACCTAGTTGTTACTAATGAATTCTGCAGAAAATTCTGATCAAAATCAATGAGATACCTAAAAACAGCCAAAAATCGAGTTACCTAGTTGTAATTGTATTCCCTCGAAATAACAGTTATAAAAGGTTAGCCTATTTATTACTTAATTTTTAGATATTAAAATAAAAAAATTGTGTCACTGGTTAGATTTCAAACGAGAGAAAATGTTGCAATGAGAACAACAACGACAACAATATTATAGTCACATTAAAATAGAGTTCCAAACATCCAGGTTCTTGTTTTTAAGCTATAAAAGGGAAAATCGGTTCAGTGGTTCGATCTCTCTATGAGAGCAAATTTCTCCCAACAACAACAAGAATGACAACAACAACCCAAACATTAAAGTCACATTAAAATAGCATTCAAAAAGCATTGGTCCTTGTTTAATCCCTATATTTTAAGCTATTAAAATGAAAGTCGGTTCTTTGGTTCGATTCCTAGCTAAATTTTACAACAAGGAGAACAACAAGAACATTTAGTCATATTAAAATAGTGGCACGCAATAGGCCTAAGCCTTCTTTATACATGTATTCTAATAAAACTTGAGCATCGATTCATTGGTTCAATTTCCAGGTGTTGTGGAGTTGTTACAGGCCAGATTTTGAGTTAATCTTGTACATCGATGTGAAATCATGAAGTTGGGTACACAAGTCATTCTTAGCTTACAAGAATGACAGGATTTAGATTAGGGGTTTGAATAATATCTCTGTAATGTGTGGTGCAGTGGCAACCCGGACCACTGCACTGCGACTGAGGTTGGCGCTAATGACCAAGCTGTCGTCGCGCAATTAAGCCTCATCTCCCCCCCCCCCCTTAGCTTACAAATCGAACTAGCTATGGAACCCCCTCCAGATACACTATAAGGCTCGTTCCTCGGCCTTATAGAACACTCAACTCTATAAGGTTATTGCCCAACAAATTCTTTCTGATCATGCTAAAGTTAATACACAAGTCATTCTTAGAGTAAAAATCTATCCAACTGTGTGACCCGTATGAAATAAGGTCCCCCCCCCCAGTCCACTTGTGCCATTGTTTCCCCTCCCTGAGTCTTGACCATGAAATTCTTGCAAATCGAGCTAAAAGCATGATATTTGGTGCCTGACTCATTCTTTGCAGTACAAATCGAACTAGCTATGGGAACCCCTTGAGATACTCTCAAGTCTTTCACACCCCCCTTTGCCTCTTCCCTAAGGCTTATCCAAGAAATTCTTGCAGGTAGAGCCAGAAGCATGACATTTCGTATAGAAGTCATCTACGTAGTACAAAATGAACTAAAATTTGTTGGTAGTCAGCCTCATATAGAACACACAGGGAAGCGCTGGAGGCCTAGCGGGAATCTAATGTGGTTCCATGTGTAGTTTGATTTCTACTGCTACAATTCACGTTTTTAGCATGTAGAGCAAGAATTTGTTGGTCATTGACGCTGCATGGGGATGAGTGAGAGGGGGTGCTTCCGCGGTATTTCGTGGGGATTCTCTGCTGGTTCGAATTCTACAACTAATAAAGACTTGTGTACCAGAATGCATGTTTTAGTACGTTCAGCAAGAATTTGTCAGTCAGCAGCCTCATGTACGGGGTGCATAGAAGGTGCAGAGTGGTCTTATCGGAATTTCATGGGAGTTCCATAGCTAGTTCGATTTGTACTGCTAACAATGACTAGTGGACCAAATTTCATGCTATTAGCTGGATCTGAAAGAATTTTTTGGTCAAGCCTCATGGAGAGGCATGGGGACATAGGGACTTGATTCATATTTCCATGCCTGGTCCTGTTTGCAATGCTAAGAATGACTTGTGTACCAAATTTTATTCTTTTAGCACTATCTGCAAGAATTTGTTGGTCAGGCCTCAGGGAGGGGGGCATAGGAGGCGTTGGCGGGCCTTGGAGAGTATCTGTCTGGTTTTCCATAGGTAGTTAGAATTGTACTGCTATGAATTTTTTGTGCACCAAATTTCATGCTTTTAGCTCAATCTCTGATAATTTGTTTTTGAAGCCTGAAGGAGGGGGAACAAGGAGCATTGAGCAGAGGTGGGAAGACAATATTTATCAACATTAGATAGCCTTGTGGATATTAAATGCAAGTCCCATGGCTGTTTTAATGTATACTGCAAAAAATGGTGTGCCACTATTCAAGCTTTTAGTTCGATCTGTAATAATTTGTTGGTCAAAACTCAGGGAGGGGCAACGATGTGGGATGGTTTGGTGGTATTTAATGAAGATAAATGGCTGGTTCCATTCCTAATGTTAAGAATGATTTGTGTACCGTAATGCATGTTTCAGTACATTCAGCAAGAATTTGTCAGTCAGCAGCCTCATGTAGGTGGCGCGAAGAGGGTGCCGAGGGGCCTTCGGGGAATTTCATGGGAATTCCATAGCTAGTTTGGTTTATACTGCTAAGATTGACTAGTGGACCAAATTTCATGCTATTAGCTGGATCTCACAGAATTTCTGGTCAAGCCTCATGGAGGCAGCATGGGGGCACTATGCATGTTCTATTTGTACTGCTAAGAATGACTTGTGTTCCAAATTTCATTTTTTTTAGCACTATCTGCAATAATTTGTTGGTCAGGCCTCAGGGAGGGGACATAGGGAGCATTGGCAGGCCTTGAAGAGTACCTCATGGTGGTTCCTTAGCTAGTTCGATTTGTACTGCTATGAATGATTTGAGTACCAAATTTCATGGTTTTAGCTCTATCCCTAATAATTCGTTGTTGAAGCCTCACGGAGGGGGAACTGGGGGAGGTGGGAAGACGATATTTATTCCCATTAAAAGGCTTGGCGGATATTTAATGCAAGTTTTATTGCTGATTCGATGTGTACTGCTAAGAATGAGGTGCCACTATTCAAGCTTTTAGCTCGACCTGTAATAATTTGTTAGTCAAACTTCAGGGAGGAGGGGACGGGGGAGAAGCGCTGGTAGGAGCCTTGTGGGATATTTCATGGTGGTTCCATGAATGATCGTTGTGATTGGTAAGTGTGACATGTGTGACATGTGTGCCACAATTAAAATTCTAAGCCCGATAAGCAAAAATTTGTTTGTATTAAGGCCCACAGAGTCTGGGTGTATAATGGCACAAAGGGGGTGTGGGAATTCTAGGGGTATCTCAGGGGGTTTCCACAGTTCCGTCGATTTGTATTGATAAGAATGACTTGTGTACCAAATTTCATGCTTTTGCCTCCATGTGCTTGATTTTGTTGCTTAATAGCTGTGCTAGTGAGTTCAAAGAATCCCATCAACAACAACAACACCAAGAAAAGGACATGCTGTGGAGGCAAAACAGATAGGTTGTTTTCATTAACATTTTTAATGCAATTAAGTCTACACGCCCCAAATGCCGAATATTGTCGGTCTTCGTTAATTCTGGGTGAAATTAAAGGGGTCTAAAATTTTGCATTTCCCAATAAAAATAACAACAACAACAACAACAACAATAGACCAGTCACATTAAAATAGCGTTGAATAGGCCCTTGTCATAGCTAATGCCAACATTTTAAGCTATTAAAATTAAAAATCGGTTCATTGGTTCGATATCTAGGTGAGAGAAAAATTTACCCCAACTACAACATCAATATTGCAGACATATCAAAATAGCATTCAAAAGGCTGTAGGTCATGTCATGCCTACGTTTTAAGCTATAAAACTTGAAAATTGGTTCATTGCTTAGATCTCCAGGTGAGGGGGGGGGGGAAATGAGGCTTAATGGCGCGTCGACAACTTGGTCATTAGCGCCAACCTCAGTCACAGTGCAGTGGTCCGGGTTGCCACTGCACCACACATTACAGAGATGTTATTCAAACCCCTAATCTAAATCTTGTCATACATCTGTACCTCCTGCAAAAATTGAAAAACACCGGACAGGAGGACAGACTTATCGCCCAATTGACGCGCAATGTCATGCGGAAGATGGAACCGACGACGAACACCATCAAGATGGCGACAATCAACAAGTAAGTGCCGGACCGTAAGTGGCCGCCGACACCAAGAACATTCAGGAGGGTCAACCCCCCGCAAAAGGAAACAGTGAGTAAGCCGGGTGTGACCAATCCGCAAACGGGCCAACACAACCTCCTCACGGCGACTACGGCGACACGCCGAGTGCCACTCCTCGACAGTGCCTTTAATGGTCCGTAACTTATTACCATCTTGTCTGTCCCACAAGGTTTGCCAAAAAGCGTGTAACCTCAGACGCAGAGTTGGAAAGGCATCTGAGGGAACAAGGCTGAGATCCCTACCGAGAGGGCCAGAAAGGGCCCCTTTCGCAGCAGAATCAGCTTGTTCATTCCCTGCTATCCCAACATGGCCCGGGATCCAGCAGAAAAGCACGGTTTTCCGCTGGCCAGGCAAGCGGGAAAGCAAAGCTTGGACACGTTGTGTCAAGGGGTTCCGAGGATTGTAATTCGCCAAGGACTCTAGGGCACTCATGGAATCACTAAAGACAATGAAATGCGTGCCCTGAAGGTCAAGGATCCATTCCACCGCCAAACCAAGAGCCAAAAGCTCTGCAGAGAACACAGAATAGCCTGATGGAAGGCGATGGGCAATCGTTACACCCTTACACACACAAGCACACGCCACGCCAACGTCGGACTTCGACCCATCAGTAAACAGGCGCTGATAACCGGCGTACTGAGAACTCAGCCGCCGGAACTCCTGTAAGTACCTTGCTGGTAAAGTGGAACCCTTCGGGAGGGACGCCAGAGCAAAAATGAAACTGCCACCTGGGACAAGCCAAGGGGCAACTGGCATTCTCTCAAGCCTCAAGACGCAGGGCATTTCAAAGGCTATCTCGTGACAGGACTGCTGGAGCCTATCGCGGAAATCACCCTTACCCACCCTGCGTCTACCGACTCGCAAGTCTGGCCCAAAAACCATGGACCAAGCAGGACTGGATTGCACAGCACGCAAACGCACAGCATACTGAATGGCAAGCTGTCGCCGACGAATGGCCAAAGGTGGCTCCGAGGCCTCAGCATAGAGGCTGACCACTGGAGAAGTTCGAAAAGCCCCAGTCGCCACACGCAGGCCACTGTGATGCACTGTGTCCAACATCTGGAGAGTGGAGTCACTAGCCGAATCATAGACCATACACGCATAATCAAGTTTGCTGCGGACAAGGGCTCGGTAGAGGCGCAACATGGCAGCGCGATCGGCACCCCATGAAGTGCCCGACAGGACCCGCAAGATGTTAAGCGCCCGCAAAGCCTTGTCTTTAAGCTGGCGTAAGTGTGGAAGCCAAGACAACCTGGAATCGAACACCAGACCCAGGAAACGTGCATGTGGGACAACAGGAATTTGTGCCTGCCCCAAGTACAGGCAAGGATCCGGGTGCAGTGTTCGTTGGCGGCAAAAGTGGATGCACACAGTCTTGTCCGGAGAAAACCGGAAACCATTACTTACCGCCCAGGTCTGGACTTTGTTAATTGCCAGCTGTAGCTGCCGCTCGCAGGTCTGCATGCGAGCTGCCCGAAAGCGCAGGCCGAAGTCATCGACAAACAATGACTGGGGAACAGCAGCTTGCTGAGCAATGGGGTTGATCCCTATAGCAAACAAGACGACACTAAGAACACCACCTTGAGGCACACCATTCTCCAAGACAAACGGGCGGGAAAGAGTCGCCCCGACACGAACGCGAAAAGAACGGCCTGAGAGGTAAGCAGAAAGCAACAGTGGCATCTGTCCCCTCAAGCCATAGTTATAGAGAGTACGGAGAATCCCATAACGCCACGTCGTATCATACGCCTTCTCCAAGTCAAAGAAAACCTGAACCAGATGATGACGCAGGCGAAAAGCCTCCCTCACATCTGATTCAAGGGCAACTAGATGATCGATAGTTGACCGAAACCGTCGAAAGCCACACTGGGACACAGATAAGAATCCCCGTGATTCCAACACCCACACCAACCGCTCACTGACCATCCGTTCCATAAGTTTACAGACACAGCTAGTCAGAGCGATTGGGCGATAACTGGAAGGAGAAGTAGGGTCTTTGCCCGGTTTTACAATCGGGATGACCACTGCTGTCTTCCATGCTGCTGGAATAGAGCCCTCTGCCCACACACGGTTGAACATCCCCAGCAAGAACTGCTGGGATGCAAGAGGCAGATGTTTCAACAGTTGATAGTGAATATCATCAGGCCCCGAGGCGGAGTCATGCGACTTGGACAAAGCTGAAACAAATTCCTGCCAGGTAAGCGGTAAATTGTACTCCTCTAGGCCATCGGAGCGAAAGTCAAGAAAGCGAGCCTCTTCTCTACGCTTAATCCCGAGGAAACCAGGATCATAATGGTCATTACCCGAGACCCGCGCAAATGCAGACGCAAGACAATTGGCGATATCTGGCACAGAAGAGATCACGGTATTCGCCACCTTCAGCTGTGAAACCGGGGAAGGCACGCTCCTCCCCGAAATCTGGCGCACCTTCCGCCACACCTGCTGAGAAGGCGTGGAGCGCGTGATCGACGAAACATAAGCTGCCCACGAAGCACGTCTAGCCTCACGGATGACATACCTGGCACGGGCACGACAGCGCTTAAACGCTACAAAGTTGCCAGTAGTCGGGCTGACCGTGAATGCCCGCAACGCTCGCCGGCGGGCCTGAATGGCCTGCCCGCAAGCAGGCGTCCACCACGGAACAGGAACCCGCCGCGGCTGTGTGGACGTACGCGGGATAGTAGCATGAGCAGCAGCAAGGACCACATCAGTGAAATGAGTGGAAAGTTCATCCACATCAGAAAAGTCCTCAACCGCACGCTGAAACACAGCAGCCTCAGCAAAGGCTGACCATTCAGCACGCTTAAGCGCCCACCGGGCTGGCCTGGAAGCCACAGAACCCCCTTGTGTTGTGGACAACACAATGGGGAGGTGATCACTTCCATGCAGATCGGCAGTGACAGCCCAAGTGAAGTGAACTGGGATGGCCAGCGAGCAAAAGGCTAAGTCCACCGCTGACCAATTGCCCGTTGCCAAGTTACAGTGTGTCATGGCTCCATCGTTCAGGATGCAAACGGACCCCCTCCGCATCCACTCCTCAAGGACCCTTCCCTTGTTGTCAGTATTCGGTCCTCCCCACTGGACATGGTGGCTGTTAAAGTCGCCCAGCAAGAGGAACGGGGCAGGAAGCTGTCGAACCAGGTCCTCCAGGTCACCAACCCCAAAGACCTCATCCGGTGGCAAATAAAGCGAACAGACAGTAATATCCAATTGGAAAGAAACTCGAACTGCTACCGCCTGAAATCTAGTGTGCAGAGGCACACTGGCATGCGGCTGAGAGTGTTGAACCAGCACTGCAACACCACCATGTGCACGTGGCACAGGGTCTGCATCCAGACGGTAGACAGGGTTACCCCTAACAACCGGATTATCCGACGCCTTAAAGCAAGTTTCCTGAAGGCAGCAGCACAGAGGTCGCCAATGCGACAAAAGCAGCCGCAGCTCTTCCGCATGGGTCCGATAACTTTGACAGTTCCACTGAACGATGGTATGCGCAGGCATTAGGGCGGGCTTAAGACAAGACCATCCTCCTCTACTCCTCCTCTGGGCGATCCGAAAACATCTGAGTCCTCACCCGAATCAAAAGATGGAGTGAGGGTCAGAACAAAGTTGTCCTCGGAAGGAGGAAAAAGTCCCGGAGAATTAGAACAGGAAATCTCTTCCTGCTCCATGGGCAGAGTAGTATCACAATGTTGAGGGGACGCAATGGACCCCTCAGCAAGCTGGCCGTTCAACGACCGTTTCACCGTCTCTCCCGGTGGAGACGTCTTCACAGGCGGAGTTGAGGCTTTACCGGCAGAAGCCTTCTTCTTCGACGGCTTCTGGGGCCCACTCCGGGCAGGCGGAGGCTTAGCCGAAGCCTTCACCTGCCTGGGAACAGTTAGAGCATCAGGAACAGGAACAGTAACAGGAGCAGAAGCAGAAGCATGTGCAGGCTGGGCAGAAGTCGACGGCACGGCAGCAACCGGGTCTGTAGGACCCAAAAGACCCTGCAAAGATGGATGTTGCTGGGTCAACAAAGTAACAAGCATGCCCACCGTCCTCGTCAAAGACCTGAGCTCAGCGCGCAAATCCGCCAAATCAGCAGACTCACTAACTGGGCCAGGCATTGACGCACTGCACACCTGAGCAAAAGAACGTGTTAGCGTCGGCGCCGATAGTTTGGCTTTCTTCCGGGCCTCCGAGTAGGAAAGCCCGTCCTTAACCTTCAATTCCTGAACACGACGTTCCTCAACATAAACATGGCAGTCCCGTGAAGAGGCCTGGTGCTGACCACCGCAGTTGACGCAGCGCGCCGGGGCAGCACAATCAGTGCCCTCATGGGCTGCCTGAGCACAGCTAACACAGGTTGGCTTAGCCTTACAGGAACCGCTGGTATGACCAAAGCGTTGACAGCGGTAACACCGCATTGGGTTCGGGACATAACATCTGACCTTCAACCGCAGGTAACCGGCAGTAATGTGCTGCGGTGCAACCGGCGAATCAAAGGTCAGGAAAAAGGTGTCAGTTGGCTGGGCACCATTCTCGCCTTTCCGCGTCAAACGCCTAACGGCCGTAACGCCTTGTGACTTGAGTTCGTCCAGGATGACATCATCACTGAGACCCCTCAAATCAAAGCACGTCACGACCCCCTTACTGCTATTTAAGGTACGATGCGGCTCCACACGCACCGGGCATAACCCCAGTGCACTCGCCTTCAAAAGCCTCTTTGCCTGAGCATCGTCCACAACCTCCACAAGGTATCCCCCAGCACGGAGCCGAGAGACACTCTTCGGATCTGAACCACAGATCCCCTTTAGCGCTTTGTGGACAGCGAAAGGACCGAGTTGTGTAACATCTCGGCCCTCGCCTGTCACCACCAAGAACTTCGGGACTTGGTCCCGACCCTTACTAATGTCCGGTAATTGGGCACCAGGCCCAACCATCTCAGGTTCCCTCCTCTGGCGCTTGCTAGTGCGGCGAGGAGGGGAAGAATTTTGGGGGGAAGAAAGTTTTGAGGGGGAGGGGGGAGAGGAAGTTGCCATGGAGAGCAAAAAGAAGTCGCGGCAGTGCGCCCCCCAGAAAAGAAAAACCCCGCGCGGCACTCGGGTGATGCAGGGCCGGAAGCCGCATATCCAGGGCCCTGCACCAGGAAGCTAACACCGCCGTCTCTCTCGGTGAGGTGGCAGCCTAAGCATGCCGAGAGGCGAGGCCACCAAGGAAGCCGTACACACCACCTCCCTCGATAACCCAAACAGTTCGGGTCCGTGATGCAGATGGATACAGCACAAGCCGCCTCCCCACAACGACAGGACCCGAAAAGTCATAGCCGATTGACCTTAGGCCGGCTCGCCCAGGCCACCCGTCCTCCGGAATAAGGAGCCAAAGCCCGAAAGCCAGGATCTCCGCCTCCACGGATTACTAGGTTGCAGCACACGGCCAACATGCTGGGGGATGAGGATGAAAAGCCCAGTGGCCAGAATGGGCAAATCGGAATCAAACCCAAAAGGGGATTCAAACCGCCAAACATCCTCTAAGCAGCCACCCCGGGCCCGGTTTGTCTGGATGTCCCTTCACCTCTTTCGGACTAGTGCTTGCGACGGGTGTTAAACCTGCCCGCCATACACACCGTAGGCGCACTCGCAAACCGTAGTGTTGAGGTTGCTAGTGTTCAAGACGGACTAAAAACCCTCCGCCACGCAGACCCTTGGCACACTAGCAAACCGTGATCTTGGGTTCCCTTTTAGTCGCCTCCTACGACACGCAGGGGTACGGTGGGCTTATTCTACCCCCAGCCCACAGGGGGTCCAGGTGAGGGCAATGACTCCCAACAACAACAACAACAATAACAAGAGATCGCCATACTGTACGCGCCAAACAATACGACTGTTGTCATTAATATTTTTAAAGCGAATAGTTACGACATGACCCCAAATACCGAATCTCGTTGGTCTTTCTGAATTCTTGGGGAAACTATAGGAGTTCAAGGTTTGACAATTAACAAGGAAGTTCATGTTGAGGCTTACATAAGGACTGCTATTGTACTTCTTGATTATATCTCTCATTTGCACTTTAACATATGCCATAAAACGTATCCGTGCAATGTCTGTATTCTTCAGAAGTCTCAGTTAGGGTTCTTTCTACACAGCTAAAAACTAGGCTACCCTCTATACGTGGAGAGCTGTCTTACACAGTGCATGGAAGACCGGATTTCTTGAAACAACTTTATGTTTCCATATTGGTAAATGTGCTATCTGGTGCTGCAGATGAAATTTACTATCATCAAAGATTACCGTTTAATTTTGCTACGACAACAAAGGTTCGCATTGCACGACTTGTTTCAATACTTTATCGAAGAAAATATTGCCATTCTTAAAACTCTTTTGTGGGTATAGCTGCAAGCAATAACTGGTTCGTATTTTTTTTATTGGATAGGTGGTCTAATACCTTCTTGTATAACATCACCCCCTACTTAAAGTCATGATAGCTACTGTTTACCAAAAAAAATAGCTTGTACAGGGTGGTGTACGCAGGGGCTGCTCCGTCGTCACATTTAAACTCCCTTGCTATTCCCAGGTTACCACTTTAAGTCAGTCGGCAGGGATAGTTCTTTGCTGTTTTACTTATCCAGTGAACAATACTGTGCTGCTTGATACTTTTATCGTAAACAATGTACGAAGTTAATAATGAGAAATCCATGGTCTTATTTTTCTTGGCCGTGATAATAATGCGGCCTTATTCTTCTTCTTGTCCATCTTTCGTCATAATCCATTGTTCCCCTTTTTGCGTTGTTGTGCTTTCTCGACCTCTCTATGACTTATTTATTTTTCATCGACATTTTCTAAGTGGAAAACACGTCAGGGACAACAGCGGCCATTTTGTTTAGACGTATTTGAACTTTCCTGATCGTGGTGAACAGTGCCGACCGCATGTTCACCATGCCAGAAGATACCCAATACCAGAAAAAAAGATGGTTTGGGATTCGTCCGCCTTCTGCACTGCAGTCGACTCTCGGATTTGGCATGTGAGGATATTGCCCTAAGGGTGAACTATTATTTCGGAATGATTATTCGTCTTCAGTAATGGGAGAGATATGCACTATCTACCTAATATGTGAAGATTAAAGAATCTACTTGGACCAGCTACATACGTTTACGTTTTATTTTATGTTACGTATAAGTAGCTATTGGATCCGTATGACCTCTCATCTGGCGACATGTGGAATGTCTCCGGTTCGTGGAGTGTGTCGTACATATGTGTAGGCCTGTAGGTATCGAAACCGCAGTCTGTGTACCAGGAAGGTTCTATGTGCCATGAAAGTTTGGACGTTGACCGGTAATTAACCATTCTTCACCTATACTGGTCTCCCCATGCTAACAGATTCACCACAGCAGGGCCCAAATAATCGCAAATGCATGAGCCGATCCTATAGTTTGTTTCACGTTATGTTTTCAGAAAACTGACTGGATGACGACTCAATTCCTTGCACTAATAGTGCAAAAACTTGTGGATATCACACTTGTAGACTCAACAAAGTTACTGTTAGAGTTTACGAATCGGATGATTACGGATTTTTTGCACTCGAAGTGGAAGAAAACGTGGCGTCATACAGTCAGTTTTCTGAAAACATAAAGTATACACAGATACTTCCAGTTAGAAATTGTCGGCAGTTTTGGTTTAGTGTTTCAGGTAAGCTGAGAAAATCTCAAGTATTTCACTGTACAGAAAATTCCTGAAGAAAAATAGCTACTTTTGCAACTACGCAATTATTAACTATCGTGACTACGTCTGAATCGCGATATTTTGGTGAGAAACTGACCCCCGGACTAATTTTTTTATATATTTGTTATGATCATACAGCCTAATAAACAATAAATTACGTAGTGTTGTTACTTCCACTAGGTAAACAAAAGATTTAATCCTAGTGAAGAAATCCTAGTTTTCAAATAACAATGGGTTGAATGGAAATATAAGATTTAAAGTAACATTCGGCCACTGCAATGCCTATGCTGACTAAAGCTCTAATCTTTAGTTTTAGTTTTCTACTGGGTTCAAGGGATTATAGTAATAAAGATATAGCACTCCTATATCCAGCAATCAAAACCACTCTAGTATTTTAATGCAAGTTCCATGACCACTGCTTCCAATAACAGTTATGCCGTAAACGTTTTGATGGTTCTGTTACCAGAAATGAACGGGAAGTAAAAGGTTCAAGCGACAGAGAAGTACCTATTACTTTATTTCTTTTAACTTGTGCCTAAAATATTGAAAATAAAAATTCGATCTTAACCTAAACTTGATCCCGCATTAGGAATCCTTCTTGATCCATCCACACCAATTACTGATCTATACACACGTTGCTGACTGACTGATCTTTACACGGAATTCAGTGAATTTTTTTATATTCTTTAAACACTTAAACATTTAAGCACTTAAACATTTAACGTTCCTAGCGTCATTTTATACCCTCCTGCCATACTCACTGATAAGGAAGCTAAACCGGACAACATCAAGACGTGATTAAAACTAAAGTAATAAACTTTTATAGTACATTTATATCATAGTGAGTATTACATTACCTCTAAATAATGTGCCTTCATATCAGACATTTTTTTCCCCAAACTATCCCAAATGTGGAACAGTGTGAGAGAGCCATTGTTTAGAGCACGATTTACCATGCGGATAGCATTTAAACCAAGAATGCGTTGCAAGTATGGAACAAGGGCATTATTATTGCCCTCATCAAAAAGACCTGAGCAAACAGTAATTGACGGAAATGCAATAGTTTTGTTGTAAATGTTGTGCTCCGTCGATTTTGAAGTATCGGCAACAAAAGCTGAAATATTTCCTCCCAACTGGTAGAAGCACAATCCATAAGAAGCTATTGATATAACCAGCCATAAAATCCGTGTATGTGTAGATGATTTTTTATTGAGCACCTGATGAAATCCAGGAATTTCAGGATCTTCAAGTGGGCGTTCCCTTATTATTTTTATATGTGTTCGTGGTAAAGATGGGTTTAAGGGCCAAGGATGTATTTTCCTGGCCAAACGTATTCGACGAGCATTCCATCTATTTGCCTCCATTTTTTAGGATGATTTCTAAGAATAAATGTATTTTATTAATTGCAGTAGAAAGTGACAGAAGTTACCGGAACTTGTAAATTAAAAAGCACTACAATATTATATCACACAAGTTTCTGCGAAATTACTTTACGCCATCACCCCTTACCCCTCATCCTATGTGCGTCTACACTAAAGCGGCAAAAAACTAAGCCTAAGGAAAATTTGCAAACATACAGTCAAATGGTTAGTTTGAAGCCATCTGTAGCATATGTGGCAAGAATATACACATAAACACTAAATCAAAATTGTGTTACACACTTTTTCGAAGCGGTATTAAAATAGACTGAAAGCTGATTGCTGAATATTCCTTTATTTTGTAGAATCGTCAAGTTTGTGCTCTTGAACTGTTGTGTCAGCTTGGGTTGGAAGACGAAACTTCCTTTTTGACTCGTGTTCTTTTCACACGAAGTCTATTTATGATGCGTTGTGCGAGAAATGCAGCCATACTCTTACCACTTGTATATCATTACGGCAAAACTAATTTGGGAATTTCTGCAAATGAGAAGCCACCAAATACAGCCATCAATCGGGTTTATCTTTGGAAATGTCATTCTCCATCCCACTAACCGCAAACCAGTGCTTTGACGTGTTATTTCTTCTTTTTATGGGGCGTTATGCCTATAACCACCATACAGGGCACAAAATGAGGACTTCTCTGTTTTGCCACATCTCTGATGCTGAACACCTCGCACACCTCAGTGACACACGACTTTATCGAAGGCTGCACAATGGACGATCACCTGCATTGACTGCTCGTTTCCATTCTGCTGCCCTTCGCGACCGGCCGTCCTTCCTGCGGCCTTCATTGACACATTTCACGCTGTGTGATCGCATCATTGCACCTGGGCATCTGGGTGGAGATTCCGTGGTCACTAGACACTTGTTACCCTTTCTTGACATTGTTTCACTATTCCACGTACATGTAAACAGAATCGATGAACATTGGTGACACATAGCCATATGTAATGCTCTGCTTGCCAAATGCGAATCATCTCTTCGACCAGAAGTGGGCAGACTGTGGATGGCAATGGCAGTACCAATGGACAGCTTTCCCAGCTATGACATAGTAGACCAGACCAGAATTGGCAAGACTTAGCAGCGACTCTATCGGGTTTCGGTCAAATTCCTAAGCCAGACAAAAACACAATAGGTTTCAGCAAGCCCCTAATGGGCTACACTCACAGATGCATAACAAGAAGAGCAAGGAAGTGGGTTTCTCCAAGAAAATATTCGAGGAGATGGCAGATTCCATCATAAGGAGGACGAACCAAATCATGGAAAATGGGGTCAGCAAAGCCAAACACAGCTAGTGGACCGTCAAGTCAGCCAGAACCATAAGATGATGTCTAGTCTTCGAATCATGGGAAGCCACATGTCGTAGAAGACAATGTTACCATAGTCAACAATTCAGCAGCTCCATTAGACGTTGGTACTTCGATGAGACAGAAGCAGCCATCTACTTGGTAGACGATGCTGCCGGGGTTAACTCAGCATTCTATTTGAGCTTCCACCCCACACCACTTACTGCAAGTTTACGTCATTGACTGGATTTTCTAGTGAATTACATGCACGATGCTACGGAAGAAACCTCAGGGTCAAGGGAATGTACACCTGCGAATGCTAGCACCAGACATTGCCATGGAGGCGGACAAACCAGGGGACACATATTATTGCAGTGAAGGCAAGAATGAGGCAATATAGGACGAGGAGGATAACTAAGAGGAGGACGATGAAGACGATGAATTAGTCGAAAACTACTTGGACAATGACGACAAGCTTACGTACAACAATTAGGATGAACAAGATACAAGGCCACAGTGTTCGACAGTACCACCAACCTCATCACCACCTTTCCCACTATGCACATGCCAATGCCAGGTAGTTCGACACTGCAATCATCAGAAGCCTTGCCCTCAAGATAGCCGTATGGTTGATCCTACTACGTCATCCAGCACCAGCAGAAGAAGGTACTGCTTCCAGTATCTCTCCAGCACAAGAACATAATGTCTCGAGCAGCACCCTTTAGTCCATGATCAAAGCCCGATGTCGCATGATGATGAGCAGAAACACAACTTATTATACCACACGACCACCACTGCCATTGTTGCCGCTCATGATACGAACCAAAAGAAGACTCGGAGCCGCCAGTCAGGGAAAACAGATTCAGGTACATAAGTGGATCATTATGGCGAATCCGAGGAAGTAATTTACATCGTCTCATTGTCGAAGGAGGATGAAGGAGCAACCACAGCAGTGGCCAAATCAGTAGAGACACCACTCTTACTGCCACAATCACCAACACTACTACCAGCAGCAGAAGCAGTGTAAGCTTAGACAATGGAACAGAACCTACAACTGGAAGCCGTCAAACAATGTTTGCGAGTTATATTGTATGACAACATCTTCTATGGAAAGATAAGAGGAATACGATCACCCCACCAATGTACCCATTATCATCCCCTAGGCAACGAAAAAGACAGGTATAGCCATTAGGAAATGCAGCCTTCCAAAAGTAATGCGGCAAATGATAGCCTGATATATCATACAGCTTTTCAGACAACCATTTCAGGGAGTGCCAAGACCATCACCAGAAGCAATGAGGTGCAATGATAGCCCGAAATGTCTTGCAGCATTTCAGCTAACCATTTCAAGTAAGGGCAAACCTATCGCCAATCCCAATGCCAAGCCCGTGACTAGCAATGCCAAGCATTTTGTAAGCAGAAGACACGCAGAAGAGCCGTGCCCAGGACGTTTGTTACTCGAGGAAATGTGCAAAGGTCTGGGGGAGAAACTTGCGAGCCACTTGTCGTTGTCGTCAACATAATCAATCTAGCCATCCCAAAGAGTCATGCAAGAAGCCATGCAAAGAGTAGATGCCATTTCCAACTCCATCCGATAACCAGCTGCCGAGTAGACGTCATCAGTAATGGCCGTCTCGCATGTCAGTCAGCCAGGCACGTTGCCACAAAGGGAGGAAGTTGAGGCCATTTCCAACTCCAACTCCAGCCAAGAGCTAGCAGGTACCGAGGTGTGGACATCTTCAGCAACAACCGTCTCGCAATCCTGGCAAATAGTACCAAAAAGCATATGACCACAACTCACTCCCATGTGGGAATCATTGACAAAAGAGGACGTTCTGGCCTTCATTGGAATAATGATTGCCATGGGTTACCATGACCTGCCAGAGAGAGACCGTATTGGGGCACGGTTCCAGACCTGGGAAACCATGCCATCTAGTTCAATAAAATATGGAACAATTTTCAGCAATCGTAAAAACCGACCTTCATCGGTACCGGTCCCCATACTGCCTCATCCACGATTAGGCAAGCCATTGAGGAGCACGCCAAAGAGGACTTGGAAGAAATAATGAATGTGTGGCGGATGATGGAGGCCATCAATGAAGCATTAAGCAAATGCAGGAACCCCAGCCCAATTCTTTGCTTAGACAGTGGAATATGCAATATCAGGACTTACCAACCAAAGAAGCCAAACGAGCTAGACTTCGAACATTTCACACTCTGTGACTCATTCAGCAGTTACATGCTCAACAACGAAGTGCTTATTGGAAGAAGCACCACATGGCAATCGAACCCCGCCTAAGATCTGGTCAAGGACCTCTGGAACAACAAGATCGCTCGCACGATATCTACACCGTGCGCCACTACCTGAACCAGGGTTACACCATACTCAGCGACATTGTTGGCACTGCTGTTTAAGGTCCTCTATGCCAAGCTGGGCACTTTCTTATGCTTGAGCCTACACACCAATATCGCCAGAATGCCATATGAGCACACGGATTAGTTGCGAAAATTCAGGAAGTAACACGAACGCGGCGACAGTATCTTCCATTAGAGCGGCCTACTACTGCTGAACATATTGTGCAACACCAAGGCCATCCCTCCACTCAGCACCCACATGGATCTCTTGGTGGGAAAAGGTTTCGTCGAATGACTCCAAGGAGATCAGAAACGCCTAGTCGGTTACCCGCCGCCAGCCATAACGTTCATGAAATCCATGAACACTGTATACACGGCCATCCTCATCTCCTTGTGATAAGTCTGCAAGAGGACGACACGATGGCGCCATTACCACTTCTTCCATAAACTCAAACAGACTCTCGTCAAACCATAGCACAACATGGTAATGGTCTGTAGCCTTAAAAAGGTAGGCAAATGCCCCCAGCTGACTTACCGAAGAGTGATCACCAACCAACTCATCAGTTGAGTATGCAAGGCATGCCCCATCAGATATCCAACCATCGCTGGCACCAGTCATCACCACAAAAAGAGTACGAGGAGCCACAGATGCCAGGTGTGCAAGAAATACCAACAGAAACGGCATGAGACCATCTGATGATACGCCACTTGTCTCACGAATGTGTGCCCAGACAACACCTCGAGAAGGAGGTACCCTGGACGAACTTGTTGGCAGTTGCATCAAGATCGTCTGGATCTCGAATTTTAGGCAGATTCTTTTGTTCACTCAAAATTTGTATCAACACACTCACCTGGTAACCGCTATTCCATGCACTACTCAGTGCTGTATAAACTGTGTATTATTCAGCTTTAACAAGACTTCTGTTCTCACTTGTGCTTGTGCTTTACCTGTCATGTTGGTATTTCAGGATAAAAAGCTCCAAACTCACTGTTGCAGAACATGGTATTCGTCATGGTTTCAGTGAACCAACCGAGGTTCCTGTAGTAATAAGATTTTATAATACATTTATATCTTTGTGAGCATTGTATTACATCTATTCATATCAGACATGTTTGTTCCCAAACTATACCAAATATCGAACTGTGTGATAGTGCCATCATTAAAAAAACTATTTACAATATGAGTAGCATTTGATCCAATAATGCGTTACAAGTGTGGAACAAGGGTATTATTATCGCTGTCATAAAAAAAAACCTGGGCAAACAATAATCGACGGAAAAGCAATAGTTTGTGTTGTAAATGTTGTGCTCTTTCGATTTTGAAGTATCTGCAACAAAAGCTGAAAATAATATTTCCTCCCAACTGGTGGAAGCACAATCCATAAGAAGCTATAGATATAACCAGCCATAAAAACCATGTATATATAGATGATTTTTTTATTGAATACCCGATGAAATCCAGAATATTCAGCATTTTATGTTCA